>JAVKPL010007288.1:0-29354 GCA_032173675.1 Gastrolobium villosum
TCAATTTCTTTTTGCATTTATTTTATTCATCCGTTTTCGACGGAATTTGTTTTCCGTCAAAAAACTTCGCAAAATCAATTTCTTTTGCATTTATTTTATTCATCCGTTTTCGACGGAACACATTTTTCGTCAAAAATCTTCGACGAAATCCATTTTTCGTCGAAAAAATTTGTAAAATCAATTTCTTTTACATTCATTTTATTCATCCATTTTCGACGGAATCAGTTTTCCATCAAAAAAATTCACAATATCAATTTCTTGTCCGTTTATTTTATTCATCCATTTTCGACGGAATCCGTTTTACGTAAAAAAAACTTCACAAAATTAATTTCTTTTGCATTTATTTTATTCATCCATTTTCGACGGAATTCATTTTCCGTCGAAAAACTTCACAAAACCAATTTCTTTTGCATTTATTTTATTCATCCGTTTTCGATGGAATTTGTTTTCCGTCGAAAAAATTCACAAAATAAATTTCTTTTGCATTTATTTTATTCATCCATTTTCGACGGAATCCGTTTTCCATCAAAAATCTTCGACGGAATCCATTTTCCGTCGAAAAACTTACAAAATCAATTTCTTTTGCATTTATTTTATTCATCCATTTTCGACGGAATTCGTTTTCCGTCGAAAAACTTCACAAAATCAATTTTTTTTTTAATTTATTTTATTCATCCATTTTCGACGGAATTAATTTTCTGTCAAAAATCTTCGACGGAATCCATTTTCCGTCGAAACACTTCACAAAATCAATTTCTTTTGCATTTATTTTATTCATCCATTTTCGACGGAATTCATTTTCCGTCCAAAATCTTCGACAGAATCCATTTTCCGTCGAAAAACTTCACAAAATCAATTTCTTTTGCATTTATTTTATTCATCCATTTTCGACGGAATCCGTTTTCCATCAAAAAACTTCACAATATCAATTTCTTTTGCCTTTATTTTATTCATCCATTTTCGACGGAATTCATTTTCCTTCAAAAAAACTTCACAAAATTAATTTCTTTTGCATTTATTTTATTCATCCATTTTCGACGGAATTCATTTTCCGTCAAAAATCTTCTACGGAATCCGTTTTTCGTCGAAAAACTTCACAAAATCAATTTCTTTTGCATTTATTTTATTCATCCATTTTCGACGGAATTCATTTTCCGTCCAAAATCTTCGACGAAATCCATTTTCCGTCGAAAAACTTCACAAAATCAATTTCTTTTGCATTTATTTTATTCATCCGTTTTCGATGGAATTTATTTTCCGTCAAAAATCTTCGACGGAATCCATTTTCCATCAAAAATCTTCTACGGAATCCATTTTCCGTCGAAAAACTTCACAAAATCAATTTCTTTTTGCATTTATTTTATTCATCCGTTTTCGACGGAATTTGTTTTCCGTCAAAAAACTTCGCAAAATCAATTTCTTTTGCATTTATTTTATTCATCAGTTTTCGACGGAACACATTTTTCGTCAAAAATCTTCGACGAAATCCATTTTTCGTCGAAAAACTTTGTAAAATCAATTTCTTTTACATTCATTTTATTCATCCATTTTCGACGGAATCAGTTTTCCATCAAAAAATTTCACAATATCAATTTCTTGTGCGTTTATTTTATTCATCCATTTTCGACGGAATCCGTTTTACGTAAAAAAAACTTCACAAAATTAATTTCTTTTGCATTTATTTTATTCATCCATTTTCGACGGAATTCATTTTCCGTCAAAAATCTTCTACGGAATCCGTTTTTCGTCGAAAAACTTCACAAAATCAATTTCTTTTGCATTTATTTTATTCATCCATTTTCGACGGAATTCATTTTCCGTCCAAAATCTTCGACGAAATCCATTTTCCGTCGAAAAACTTCACAAAATCAATTTCTTTTGCATTTATTTTATTCATCCGTTTACGATGGAATTTATTTTCCGTCAAAAATCTTCGACGGAATCCATTTTCCATCAAAAATCTTCTACGGAATCCATTTTCCGTCGAAAAACTTCACAAAATCAATTTCTTTTTGCATTTATTTTATTCATCCGTTTTCGACGGAATTTGTTTTCCATCGAAAAAACTTCGCAAAATCAATTCCTTTTGCATTTATTTTATTCATCCGTTTTCGACGGAACACATTTTTCGTCAAAAATCTTCGACGAAATCCATTTTTCGTCGAAAAACTTTGTAAAATCAATTTCTTTTACATTCATTTTATTCATCCATTTTCGACGGAATTAGTTTTCCATCAAAAAATTTCACAATATCAATTTCTTGTGCGTTTATTTTATTCATCCATTTTCGACGGAATCCGTTTTACGTAAAAAAACTTCACAAAATTAATTTCTTTTGCATTTATTTTATTCATCCATTTTCGACGGAATTCATTTTCCGTCGAAAAACTTCACAAAACCAATTTCTTTTGCATTTATTTTATTCATCCGTTTTCGATGGAATTTGTTTTCCGTCGAAAAAATTCACAAAATAAATTTCTTTTGCATTTATTTTATTCATCCATTTTCGACGGAATCCGTTTTCCATCAAAAATCTTCGATGGAATCCATTTTCCGTCGAAAAACTTACAAAATCAATTTCTTTTGCATTTATTTTATTCATCCATTTTCGACGGAATCCGTTTTCCGTCGAAAAACTTCACAAAATCAATTTCTTTTTAATTTATTTTATTCATCCATTTTCGACGGAATTAATTTTCTGTCAAAAATCTTCGACGGAATCCATTTTCCGTCGAAAAACTTCACAAAATCAATTTCTTTTGCATTTATTTTATTCATCTGTTTTCGATGGAATTCATTTTCCGTCAAAAATCTTCAACGGAATCCATTTTCTGTCAAGAATATTCTACGGAATCCGTTTTCCGTCGAAAAACTTCACAAAATCAATTTCTTTTGCATTTATTTTATTCATCCATTTTCGACGGAATTCATTTTCCGTCCAAAATCTTCGACAGAATCCATTTTCCGTCGAAAAACTTCACAAAATCAATTTCTTTTGCATTTATTTTATTCATCCATTTTCGACGGAATCCGTTTTCCATCAAAAAACTTCACAATATCAATTTCTTTTGCCTTTATTTTATTCATCCATTTTCGACGGAATTCATTTTCCTTCAAAAAAACTTCACAAAATTAATTTCTTTTGCATTTATTTTATTCATCCATTTTCGACGGAATTCATTTTCCGTCAAAAATCTTCTACGGAATCCGTTTTTCGTCGAAAAACTTCACAAAATCAATTTCTTTTGCATTTATTTTATTCATCCATTTTCGACGGAATTCATTTTCCGTCCAAAATCTTCGACGAAATCCATTTTCCGTCGAAAAACTTCACAAAATCAATTTCTTTTGCATTTATTTTATTCATCCGTTTTCGATGGAATTTATTTTCCGTCAAAAATCTTCGACGGAATCCATTTTCCATCAAAAATCTTCTACGGAATCCATTTTCCGTCGAAAAACTTCACAAAATCAATTTCTTTTTGCATTTATTTTATTCATCCGTTTTCGACGGAATTTGTTTTCCGTCGAAAAACTTCGCAAAATCAATTTCTTTTGCATTTATTTTATTCATCCGTTTTCGACGGAACACATTTTTCGTCAAAAATCATCGACGAAATCCATTTTTCGTCGAAAAACTTTGTAAAATCAATTTCTTTTACATTCATTTTATTAATCCATTTTCGACGGAATTAGTTTTCCATCAAAAAATTTCACAATATCAATTTCTTGTGCGTTTATTTTATTCATCCATTTTCGACGGAATCCGTTTTACGTAAAAAAACTTCACAAAATTAATTTCTTTTGCATTTATTTTATTCATCCATTTTCGACGGAATTCATTTTCCGTCGAAAAACTTCACAAAACCAATTTCTTTTGCATTTATTTTATTCATCCGTTTTCGATGGAATTTGTTTTCCGTCGAAAAAATTCACAAAATAAATTTCTTTTGCATTTATTTTATTCATCCATTTTCGACGGAATCCGTTTTCCATCAAAAATCTTCGATCTTGGAATCCATTTTCCGTCGAAAAACTTACAAAATCAATTTCTTTTGCATTTATTTTATTCATCCATTTTCGACGGAATCCGTTTTCCGTCGAAAAACTTCACAAAATCAATTTCTTTTTAATTTATTTTATTCATCCATTTTCGACGGAATTAATTTTCTGTCAAAAATCTTCGACGGAATACAATTTTCGACGAAAAACTTGATAAAATCAATTTCTTTTGCATTTATTTTATTCATCCATTTTCGACGGAATTCATTTTCCGTCAAAAATCTTCGACGGAATCCATTTTCTGTCAAGAATATTCTACGAAATCCGTTTTCCGTCGAAAAACTTCACAAAATCAATTTCTTTTGCATTTATTTTATTCATCCATTTTCGACGGAATTCATTTTCCGTCCAAAATCTTCGACAGAATCCATTTTCCGTCGAAAAACTTCACAAAATCAATTTCTTTTACATTTATTTTATTCATCCATTTTCGACGGAATCCGTTTTCCATCAAAAAACTTCACAATATCAATTTCTTTTGCCTTTATTTTATTCATCCATTTTCGACGGAATTCATTTTCCTTCAAAAAAACTTCACAAAATTAATTTCTTTTGCATTTATTTTATTCATCCATTTTCGACGGAATTCATTTTCCGTCAAAAATCTTCTACGGAATCCATTTTCCGTCGAAAAACTTCACAAAATCAATTTCTTTTGCATTTATTTTATTCATCCATTTTCGATGGAATTCATTTTCCGTCCAAAATCTTCGACGGAATCCATTTTCCGTCGAAAAACTTCACTAAATCAATTTCTTTTGCATTTATTTTATTCATCCGTTTTCGATGGAATTCATTTTCCGTCAAAAATCTTCGACGGAATCCATTTTCTGTCAAGAATATTCTACGGAATCCGTTTTTCGTCGAAAAACTTCACAAAATCAATTTCTTTTGCATTTATTTTATTCATCCATTTTCGACGGAATTCATTTTCCGTCCAAAATCTTCGACGAAATCCATTTTCCGTCGAAAAACTTCACAAAATCAATTTCTTTTGCATTTATTTTATTCATCCGTTTTCGATGGAATTTATTTTCCGTCAAAAATCTTCGACGGAATCCATTTTCCATCAAAAATCTTCTACGGAATCCATTTTCCGTCGAAAAACTTCACAAAATCAATTTCTTTTTGCATTTATTTTATTCATCCGTTTTCGACGGAATTTGTTTTCCGTCAAAAAACTTCGCAAAATCAATTTCTTTTGCATTTATTTTATTCATCCGTTTTCGACGGAACACATTTTTCGTCAAAAATCTTCGACGAAATCCATTTTTCGTCGAAAAAATTTGTAAAATCAATTTCTTTTACATTCATTTTATTCATCCATTTTCGACGGAATCAGTTTTCCATCAAAAAAATTCACAATATCAATTTCTTGTGCGTTTATTTTATTCATCCATTTTCGACGGAATCCGTTTTACGTAAAAAAAACTTCACAAAATTAATTTCTTTTGCATTTATTTTATTCATCCATTTTCGACGGAATTCATTTTCCGTCGAAAAACTTCACAAAACCAATTTCTTTTGCATTTATTTTATTCATCCGTTTTCGATGGAATTTGTTTTCCGTCGAAAAAATTCACAAAATAAATTTCTTTTGCATTTATTTTATTCATCCATTTTCGACGGAATCCGTTTTCCATCAAAAATCTTCACAAGATCAATTTCTTTTGCATTTATCCATTTTCCGTCGAAAAACTTACAAAATCAATTTCTTTTGCATTTATTTTATTCATCCATTTTCGACGGAATTCATTTTCCGTCGAAAAACTTCACAAAATCAATTTTTTTTTTTAATTTATTTTATTCATCCATTTTCGACGGAATTAATTTTCTGTCAAAAATCTTCGACGGAATCCATTTTCCGTCGAAAAACTTCACAAAATCAATTTCTTTTGCATTTATTTTATTCATCCATTTTCGACGGAATTCATTTTCCGTCCAAAATCTTCGACGCAATCCATTTTCCGTCGAAAAACTTCACAAAATCAATTTCTTTTGCATTTATTTTATTCATCCGTTTTCGATGGAATTCATTTTCCTGTCAAAAATGCATTTATTTTTTCATCCATTTTCGACGGAATCCATTTTCCATCAAAAATCTTCTACGGAATCCATTTTCCGTCGAAAAACTTCACAAAAAATCAATTTCGTTTTTTGCATTTATTTTATTCATCCATTTTCGACGGAATTGTTTTCCGTCAAAAAACTTCACAAAATCAATTTCTTTTGCATTTATTTTATTCATCCGTTTTCGACGGTATACATTTTTCGTCAAAAATCTTCGACGGAATACATTTTGCGTCGAAAAACTTGATAAAATCAATTTCTTTTACATTCATTTTATTCATCCATTTTCGACGGAATCAGTTTTCCATCAAAAAAATTCACAATATCAATTTCTTGTGCGTTTATTTTATTCATCCATTTTCGACGGAATCCGTTTTACGTAAAAAAAACTTCACAAAATTAATTTCTTTTGCATTTATTTTATTCATCCATTTTCGACGGAATTCATTTTCCGTCGAAAAACTTCACAAAACCAATTTCTTTTGCATTTATTTTATTCATCCGTTTTCGATGGAATTTGTTTTCCGTCGAAAAACTTCACAAAATCAATTTCTTTTGCATTTATTTTATTCATCCGTTTTCGACGGAATCCGTTTTCCATCAAAAATCTTCGACGGAATCCATTTTCCGTCGAAAAACTTACAAAATCAATTTCTTTTGCATTTATTTTATTCATCCATTTTCGACGGAATTCATTTTCCGCGAAAAACTTCACAAAATCAATTTTTTTTAATTTATTTTATTCATCCATTTTCGACGGAATTAATTTTCTGTCAAAAATCTTCGACGGAATCCATTTTCCGTCGAAAAACTTCACAAAATCAATTTCTTTTGCATTTATTTTATTCATCCATTTTCGACGGAATTCATTTTCCGTCCAAAATCTTCGACAGAATCCATTTTCCGTCGAAAAACTTCACAAAATCAATTTCTTTTGCATTTATTTTATTCATCCATTTTCGACGGAATCCGTTTTCCATCAAAAAACTTCACAATATCAATTTCTTTTGCCTTTATTTTATTCATCCATTTTCGACGGAATTCATTTTCCTTCAAAAAAACTTCACAAAATTAATTTCTTTTGCATTTATTTTATTCATCCATTTTTGACGGAATTCATTTTCCGTCAAAAATCTTCTACGGAATCCGTTTTTCGTCGAAAAACTTCACAAAATCAATTTCTTTTGCATTTATTTTATTCATCCATTTTCGACGGAATTCATTTTCCGTCCAAAATCTTCGACGAAATCCATTTTCCGTCGAAAAACTTCACAAAATCAATTTCTTTTGCATTTATTTTATTCATCCGTTTTCGATGGAATTTATTTTCCGTCAAAAATCTTCGACGGAATCCATTTTCCATCAAAAATCTTCTACGGAATCCATTTTCCGTCGAAAAACTTCACAAAATCAATTTCTTTTTGCATTTATTTTATTCATCCGTTTTCGACGGAATTTGTTTTCCGTCAAAAAACTTCGCAAAATCAATTTCTTTTGCATTTATTTTATTCATCAGTTTTCGACGGAACACATTTTTCGTCAAAAATCTTCGACGAAATCCATTTTTCGTCGAAAAACTTTGTAAAATCAATTTCTTTTACATTCATTTTATTCATCCATTTTCGACGGAATCAGTTTTCCATCAAAAAATTTCACAATATCAATTTCTTGTGCGTTTATTTTATTCATCCATTTTCGACGGAATCCGTTTTACGTAAAAAAAACTTCACAAAATTAATTTCTTTTGCATTTATTTTATTCATCCATTTTCGACGGAATTCATTTTCCGTCAAAAATCTTTACGGAATCCGTTTTTCGTCGAAAAACTTCACAAAATCAATTTCTTTTGCATTTATTTTATTCATCCATTTTCGACGGAATTCATTTTCCGTCCAAAATCTTCGACGAAATCCATTTTCCGTCGAAAAACTTCACAAAATCAATTTCTTTTGCATTTATTTTATTCATCCGTTTTCGATGGAATTTATTTTCCGTCAAAAATCTTCGACGGAATCCATTTTCCATCAAAAATCTTCTACGGAATCCATTTTCCGTCGAAAAACTTCACAAAATCAATTTCTTTTTGCATTTATTTTATTCATCCGTTTTCGACGGAATTTGTTTTCCGTCAAAAAACTTCGCAAAATCAATTTCTTTTGCATTTATTTTATTCATCCGTTTTCGACGGAACACATTTTTCGTCAAAAATCTTCGACGAAATCCATTTTTCGTCGAAAAACTTTGTAAAATCAATTTCTTTTACATTCATTTTATTCATCCATTTTCGACGGAATCAGTTTTCCATCAAAAAATTTCACAATATCAATTTCTTGTGCGTTTATTTTATTCATCCATTTTCGACGGAATCCGTTTTACGTAAAAAAACTTCACAAAATTAATTTCTTTTGCATTTATTTTATTCATCCATTTTCGACGGAATTCATTTTCCGTCGAAAAACTTCACAAAACCAATTTCTTTTGCATTTATTTTATTCATCCGTTTTCGATGGAATTTGTTTTCCGTCGAAAAACTTCACAAAATCAATTTCTTTTGCATTTATTTTATTCATCCATTTTCGACGGAATCCGTTTTCCATCAAAAATCTTCGACGGAATCCATTTTCCGTCGAAAAACTTACAAAATCAATTTCTTTTGCATTTATTTTATTCATCCATTTTCGACGGAATCCGTTTTCCGTCGAAAAACTTCACAAAATCAATTTCTTTTGCATTTATTTTATTCATCCATTTTCGACGGAATTAATTTTCTGTCAAAAATCTTCGACGGAATCCATTTTCCGTCGAAAAACTTCACAAAATCAATTTCTTTTGCATTTATTTTATTCATCCGTTTTCGATGGAATTCATTTTCCGTCAAAAATCTTCGACGGAATCCATTTTCTGTCAAGAATCTTCTACGGAATCCGTTTTCCGTCGAAAAACTTCACAAAATCAATTTCTTTTGCATTTATTTTATTCATCCATTTTCGACGGAATTCATTTTCCGTCCAAAATCTTCGACGAAATCCATTTTCCGTCGAAAAACTTCACAAAATCAATTTCTTTTGCATTTATTTTATTCATCCGTTTTCGATGGAATTTATTTTCCGTCAAAAATCTTCGACGGAATCCATTTTCCATCAAAAATCTTCTACGGAATCCATTTTCCGTCGAAAAACTTCACAAAATCAATTTCTTTTTGCATTTATTTTATTCATCCGTTTTCGACGGAATTTGTTTTCCGTCAAAAAACTTCGCAAAATCAATTTCTTTTGCATTTATTTTATTCATCAGTTTTCGACGGAACACATTTTTCGTCAAAAATCTTCGACGAAATCCATTTTTCGTCGAAAAACTTTGTAAAATCAATTTCTTTTACATTCATTTTATTCATCCATTTTCGACGGAATCCGTTTTCCATCAAAAAATTTCACAATATCAACTTCTTTTCCGTTTATTTTATTCATCCATTTTCGACGGAATCCGTTTTCCGTCGAAAAACTTCACAAAATCAATTTCTTTTTAATTTATTTTATTCATCCATTTTCGACGGTATTAATTTTCTGTCAAAAATCTTCGACGGAATCCATTTTCCGTCGAAAAACTTCACAAAATCAATTTCTTTTGCATTTATTTTATTCATCCGTTTTCGATGGAATTCATTTTCCGTCAAAAATCTTCGACAGAATCCATTTTCTGTCAAGAATCTTCTACGGAATCCGTTTTCCGTCGAAAAACTTCACAAAATCAATTTCTTTTGCATTTATTTTATTCATCCATTTTCGACGGAATTCATTTTCCGTCCAAAATCTTCGACAGAATCCATTTTCCGTCGAAAAACTTCACAAAATCAATTTCTTTTGCATTTATTTTATTCATCCATTTTCGACGGAATCCGTTTTCCATCAAAAAACTTCACAATATCAATTTCTTTTGCCTTTATTTTATTCATCCATTTTCGACGGAATTCATTTTCCTTCAAAAAAACTTCACAAAATTAATTTCTTTTGCATTTATTTTATTCATCCATTTTCGACGGAATTCATTTTCCGTCAAAAATCTTCTACGGAATCCAATTTCCGTCGAAAAACTTCACAAAATCAATTTCTTTTGCATTTATTTTATTCATCCATTTTCGATGGAATTCATTTTCCGTCAAAAATCTTCGACGGAATCCATTTTCCGTCGAAAAACTTCACTAAATCAATTTCTTTTGCATTTATTTTATTCATCCGTTTTCGATGGAATTCATTTTCCGTCAAAAATCTTCGACGGAATCCATTTTCTGTCAAGAATATTCTATGGAATCCGTTTTTCGTCGAAAAACTTCACAAAATCAATTTCTTTTGCATTTATTTTATTCATCCATTTTCGACGGAATTCATTTTCCGTCCAAAATCTTCGACGAAATCCATTTTCCGTCGAAAAACTTCACAAAATCAATTTCTTTTGCATTTATTTTATTCATCCGTTTTCGATGGAATTTATTTTCCGTCAAAAATCTTCGACGGAATCCATTTTCCATCAAAAATCTTCTACGGAATCCATTTTCCGTCGAAAAACTTCACAAAATCAATTTCTTTTTGCATTTATTTTATTCATCCGTTTTCGACGGAATTCATTTTCCGTCAAAAAACTTCGCAAAATCAATTTCTTTTGCATTTATTTTATTCATCCGTTTTCGATGGAATTTGTTTTCCGTCGAAAAACTTCACAAAATCAATTTCTTTTGCATTTATTTTATTCATCCGTTTTCGACGGAATTCATTTTCCATCAAAAATCTTCGACGGAATCCATTTTCCGTCGAAAAACTTCACAAAATCAATTTCTTTTGCATTTATTTTATTCATCCATTTTCGACGGAATTCGTTTTCCGTCGAAAAACTTCACAAAATCAATTTTTTTTTTAATTTTTTTTATTCATCCATTTTCGACGGAATTAATTTTCTGTCAAAAATCTTCGACGGAATCCATTTTCCGTCGAAAAACTTCACAAAATCAATTTCTTTTGCATTTATTTTATTCATCCATTTTCGACGGAATTCATTTTCCGTCCAAAATCTTCGACAGAATCCATTTTCCGTCGAAAAACTTCACAAAATCAATTTCTTTTGCATTTATTTTATTCATCCATTTTCGACGGAATCCGTTTTCCATCAAAAAACTTCACAATATCAATTTCTTTTGCCTTTATTTTATTCATCCATTTTCGACGGAATTCATTTTCCTTCAAAAAAACTTCACAAAATTAATTTCTTTTGCATTTATTTTATTCATCCATTTTCGACGGAATTCATTTTCCGTCAAAAATCTTCTACGGAATCCATTTTCCGTCGAAAAACTTCACAAAATCAATTTCTTTTGCATTTATTTTATTCATCCATTTTCGATGGAATTCATTTTCCGTCAAAAATCTTCGACGGAATCCATTTTTCGTCGAAAAACTTCACTAAATCAATTTCTTTTGCATTTATTTTATTCATCCGTTTTCGATGGAATTCATTTTCCGTCAAAAATCTTCGACGGAATCCATTTTCTGTCAAGAATATTCTACGGAATCCGTTTTTCGTCGAAAAACTTCACAAAATCAATTTCTTTTGCATTTATTTTATTCATCCATTTTCGACGGAATTCATTTTCCGTCAAAATCTTCGACGAAATCCATTTTCCGTCGAAAAACTTCACAAAATCAATTTCTTTTGCATTTATTTTATTCATCCGTTTTCGATGGAATTTATTTTCCGTCAAAAATCTTCGACGGAATCCATTTTCCATCAAAAATCTTCTACGGAATCCATTTTCCGTCGAAAAACTTCACAAAATCAATTTCTTTTTGCATTTATTTTATTCATCCGTTTTCGACGGAATTTGTTTTCCGTCAAAAAACTTCGCAAAATCAATTTCTTTTGCATTTATTTTATTCATCCGTTTTCGACGGAACACATTTTTCGTCAAAAATCTTCGACGAAATCCATTTTTCGTCGAAAAACTTTGTAAAATCAATTTCTTTTACATTCATTTTATTCATCCATTTTCGACGGAATCAGTTTTCCATCAAAAAATTTCACAATATCAATTTCTTGTGCGTTTATTTTATTCATCCATTTTCGACGGAATCCGTTTTACGTAAAAAAAACTTCACAAAATTAATTTCTTTTGCATTTATTTTATTCATCCATTTTCGACGGAATTTATTTTCCGTCGAAAAACTTCACAAAACCAATTTCTTTTGCATTTATTTTATTAATCCGTTTTCGATGGAATTTATTTTCGTCAAAAAAACTTCACAAAATCAATTTCTTTTGCATTTATTTTATTCATCCATTTTCGGAATCCATTTTCATCAAAAAATTTCACAATATCAATTTCTTTTGCATTTATTTTATTCATCCATTTTCGACGGAATTCATTTTCCGTCAAAAAAATTCACAAAATAAATTTCTTTTGCATTTATTTTATTCATCCATTTTCGACGGAATTCTTTTTCCGTCAAAAATCTTCGATGGAATCCATTTTCCGTCAAAAAACTTCACAAAATCAATTTCTTTTGCATTTATTTTATTCATCCATTTTCGACGGAATCCGTTTTCCGTCGAAAAACTTCACAAAATCAATTTCTTTTTAATTTATTTTATTCATCCATTTTCGACGGAATTAATTTTCTGTCAAAAATCTTCGACGGAATCCATTTTCCGTCGAAAAACTTCACAAAATCAATTTCTTTTGCATTTATTTTATTCATCCGTTTTCGATGGAATTCATTTTCCGTCAAAAATCTTCGACGGAATCCATTTTCTGTCAAGAATCTTCTACGGAATCCGTTTTCCGTCGAAAAACTTCACAAAATCAATTTCTTTTGCATTTATTTTATTTATCCATTTTCGACGGAATTCATTTTCCGTCCAAAATCTTCGACAGAATCCATTTTCCGTCGAAAAACTTCACAAAATCAATTTCTTTTGCATTTATTTTATTCATCCATTTTCGACGGAATCCGTTTTCCATCAAAAAACTTCACAATATCAATTTCTTTTGCCTTTATTTTATTCATCCATTTTCGACGGAATTCATTTTCCTTCAAAAAAACTTCACAAAATTAATTTCTTTTGCATTTATTTTATTCATCCATTTTCGACGGAATTCATTTTCCGTCAAAAATCTTCTACGGAATCCATTTTCCGTCGAAAAACTTCACAAAATCAATTTCTTTTGCATTTATTTTATTCATCCATTTTCGATGGAATTCATTTTCCGTCAAAAATCTTCGACGGAATCCATTTTCCGTCGAAAAACTTCACTAAATCAATTTCTTTTGCATTTATTTTATTCATCCGTTTTCGATGGAATTCATTTTCCGTCAAAAATCTTCGACGGAATCCATTTTCTGTCAAGAATATTCTACGGAATCCGTTATTCGTCGAAAAACTTCACAAAATCAATTCTTTTGCATTTATTTTATTCATCCATTTTCGACGGAATTCATTTTCCGTCCAAAATCTTCGACGAAATCCATTTTCCGTCGAAAAACTTCACAAAATCAATTTCTTTTGCATTTATTTTATTCATCCGTTTTCGATGGAATTTATTTTCCGTCAAAAATCTTCGACGGAATCCATTTTCCATCAAAAATCTTCTACGGAATCCATTTTCCGTCGAAAAACTTCACAAAATCAATTTCTTTTTGCATTTATTTTATTCATCCGTTTTCGACGGAATTTGTTTTCCGTCAAAAAACTTCGCAAAATCAATTTCTTTTGCATTTATTTTATTCATCCGTTTTCGACGGAACACATTTTTCGTCAAAAATCTTCGACGAAATCCATTTTTCGTCGAAAAACTTTGTAAAATCAATTTCTTTTACATTCATTTTATTCATCCATTTTCGACGGAATCAGTTTTCCATCAAAAAATTTCACAATATCAATTTCTTGTGCGTTTATTTTATTCATCCATTTTCGACGGAATCCGTTTTACGTAAAAAAAACTTCACAAAATTAATTTCTTTTGCATTTATTTTATTCATCCATTTTCGACGGAATTCATTTTCCGTCGAAAAACTTCACAAAACCAATTTCTTTTGCATTTATTTTATTAATCCGTTTTCGATGGAATTTGTTTTCCGTCGAAAAACTTCATAAAATCAATTTCTTTTGCATTTATTTTATTCATCCATTTTCGACGGAATCCGTTTTCCATCAAAAAAAAAATCGAAAAACTTCACAAAATCAATTTCTTTTGCATTTATTTTATTCATCCATTTTCGACGGAATTCGTTTTCCGTCAAAAAAACTTCACAAAATCAATTTCTTTTGCATTTATTTTATTCATCCATTTTCGACGGTATTCGTTTTCCGTCCAAAATCTTCGACGAATCCATTTTCCGTCGAAAAACTTCACAAAATCAATTTCTTTTGCATTTATTTTATTCATCCATTTTCGACGGAATACATTTTTCGTCAAAAATCTTCGACGGAATCCATTTTCCGTCGAAAAACTTCACAAAATCAATTTCTTTTGCATTTATTTTATTCATCCATTTTCGACGGAATCCGTTTTCCGTCAAAAAACTTCACAAAATCAATTTCTTTTGCATTTATTTTATTCATCCATTTTCGACGGAATTCATTTTCCTTCAAAAAAACTTCACAAAATCAATTTCTTTTGCATTTATTTTATTCATCCATTTTCGACGGAATCCATTTTCCGTTTTCCGTCAAAAATTTTCTACGGAATCCGTTTTCCGTCGAAAAACTTCACAAAATCAATTTCTTTTGCATTTATTTTATTCATCCATTTTCGACGGAATTCATTTTCCGTCCAAAATCTTCGACGAAATCCATTTTCCGTCGAAAAACTTCACAAAATCAATTTCTTTTGCATTTATTTTATTCATCCGTTTTCGATGGAATTTATTTGCCGTAAAAAATTTTCGACGGAATCCATTTTCCATCAAAAATCTTCTACGGAATCCATTTTCCGTCGAAAAACTTCACAAAATCAATTTCTTTTTGCATTTATTTTATTCATCCGTTTTCGACGGAATTTGTTTTCCGTCAAAAAACTTCGCAAAATCAATTTCTTTTGCATTTATTTTATTCATCCGTTTTCGACGGAACACATTTTTCGTCAAAAATCTTCGACGAAATCCATTTTTCGTCGAAAAACTTTGTAAAATCAATTTCTTTTACATTCATTTTATTCATCCATTTTCGACGGAATCAGTTTTCCATCAAAAAATTTCACAATATCAATTTCTTGTGCGTTTATTTTATTCATCCATTTTCGACGGAATCCGTTTTACGTAAAAAAAACTTCACAAAATTAATTTCTTTTGCATTTATTTTATTCATCCATTTTCGACGGAATTCATTTTCCGTCAAAAATCTTCGACGGAATCCGATGGAATTTTTCCGTCGAAAAACTTCACAAAATCAATTTCTTTTGCATTTATTTTATTCATCCATTTTCGACGGAATCCGTTTTCCATCAAAAAACTTCACAATATAAATTTCTTTTGCCTTTATTTTATTCATCCATTTTAGACGGAATTCATTTTCCTTCAAAAAAACTTCACAAAATTAATTTCTTTTGCATTTATTTTATTCATCCATTTTCCATTCATTTTTTCGACGGAATTCCATTTTCCGTCAAAAATCTTCTACGGAATCCATTTTCCGTCGAAAAACTTCACAAAATCAATTTCTTTTGCATTTATTTTATTCATCCATTTTCGATGGAATTCATTTTCCGTCAAAAATCTCGACGGAATCCATTCAAAAATCGACGGAATCCATTTTTCAAAAATCTTCGACGGAATCCATTTTCCGTCGAAAAACTTCACAAAATCAATTTCTTTTGCATTTATTTTATTCATCCGTTTTCGATGGAATTCATTTTCCGTCAAAAATCTTCGACGGAATCCATTTTCTGTCAAGAATATTCTACGGAATCTGTTTTTCGTCGAAAAACTTCACAAAATCAATTTCTTTTGCATTTATTTTATTCATCCATTTTCGACGGAATTCATTTTCCGTCCAAAATCTTCGACGAAATCCATTTTCCGTCGAAAAACTTCACAAAATCAATTTCTTTTGCATTTATTTTATTCATCCGTTTTCGATGGAATTTATTTTCCGTCAAAAATCTTCGACGGAATCCATTTTCCATCAAAAAACTTCTACGGAATCCATTTTCCGTCGAAAAACTTCACAAAATCAATTTCTTTTTGCATTTATTTTATTCATCCGTTTTCGACGGAATTTGTTTTCCGTCAAAAAACTTCGCAAAATCAATTTCTTTTGCATTTATTTTATTCATCCGTTTTCGACGGAACACATTTTTCGTCAAAAATCTTCGACGAAATCCATTTTTCGTCGAAAAACTTTGTAAAATCAATTTCTTTTACATTCATTTTATTCATCCATTTTCGACGGAATCAGTTTTCCATCAAAAAATTTCACAATATCAATTTCTTTTGCGTTTATTTTATTCATCCATTTTCGACGGAATCCGTTTTACGTAAAAAAAACTTCACAAAATTAATTTCTTTTGCATTTATTTTATTCATCCTTTTTCGACGGAATTCATTTTCCGTCAAAAAAACTTCACAAAATTAATTTCTTTTGCATTTATTTTATTCATCCATTTTCGACGGAATTTGTTTTCCGTCGAAAAAATTCACAAAATAAATTTCTTTTGCATTTATTTTATTCATCAGTTTTCGATGGAATTCATTTTCCTTCAAAAATCTTCGACGGAATCCATTTTCCGTCGAAAAACTTACAAAATCAATTTCTTTTGCATTTATTTTATTCATCCATTTTCGACGGAATCCGTTTTCCGTCGAAAAACTTCACAAAATCAATTTCTTTTTAATTTATTTTATTCATCCATTTTCGACGGAATTAATTTTCTGTCAAAAATCTTCGACGGAATCCATTTTCCGTCGAAAAACTTCACAAAATCAATTTCTTTTGCATTTATTTTATTCATCCGTTTTCGATGGAATTCATTTTCCGTCAAAAATCTTCGACGGAATCCATTTTCTGTCAAGAATCTTCTACGGAATCCGTTTTCCGTCGAAAAACATCACAAAATCAATTTCTTTTGCATTTATTTTATTCATCCATTTTCGACGGAATTCATTTTCCGTCCAAAATCTTCGACAGAATCCATTTTCCGTCGAAAAACTTCACAAAATCAATTTCTTTTGCATTTATTTTATTCATCCATTTTCGACGGAATCCGTTTTCCATCAAAAAACTTCACAATATCAATTTCTTTTGCCTTTATTTTATTCATCCATTTTCGACGGAATTCATTTTCCTTCAAAAAAACTTCACAAAATTAATTTCTTTTGCATTTATTTTATTCATCCATTTTTGACGGAATTCATTTTCCGTCAAAAATCTTCTACGGAATCCATTTTCCGTCGAAAAACTTCACAAAATCAATTTCTTTTGCATTTATTTTATTCATCCATTTTCGATGGAATTCATTTTCCGTCAAAAATCTTCGACGGAATCCATTTTCCGTCGAAAAACTTCACTAAATCAATTTCTTTTGCATTTATTTTATTCATCCGTTTTCGATGGAATTCATTTTCCGTCAAAAATCTTCGACGGAATCCATTTTCTGTCAAGAATATTCTACGGAATCCGTTTTTCGTCGAAAAACTTCACAAAATCAATTTCTTTTGCATTTATTTTATTCATCCATTTTCGACGGAATTCATTTTCCGTCCAAAATCTTCGACGAAATCCATTTTCCGTCGAAAAACTTCACAAAATCAATTTCTTTTGCATTTATTTTATTCATCCGTTTTCGATGGAATTTATTTTCCGTCAAAAATCTTCGACGGAATCCATTTTCCATCAAAAATCTTCTACGGAATCCATTTTCCGTCGAAAAACTTCACAAAATCAATTTCTTTTTGCATTTATTTTATTCATCCGTTTTCGACGGAATTTGTTTTCCGTCAAAAAACTTCGCAAAATCAATTTCTTTTGCATTTATTTTATTCATCCGTTTTCGACGGAACACATTTTTCGTCAAAAATCTTCGACGAAATCCATTTTTCGTCGAAAAAATTTGTAAAATCAATTTCTTTTACATTCATTTTATTCATCCATTTTCGACGGAATCAGTTTTCCATCAAAAAATTTCACAATATCAATTTCTTGTGCGTTTATTTTATTCATCCATTTTCGACGGAATCCGTTTTACGTAAAAAAAACTTCACAAAATTAATTTCTTTTGCATTTATTTTATTCATCCATTTTCGACGGAATTCATTTTCCGTCGAAAAACTTCACAAAACCAATTTCTTTTGCATTTATTTTATTAATCCGTTTTCGATGGAATTTGTTTTCCGTCGAAAAACTTCATAAAATCAATTTCTTTTGCATTTATTTTATTCATCCATTGTCGACGGAATCCGTTTTCCGTCAGTCGGAATCCATTTTCCGTCACAAAATCAATTTCTTTTGCATTTATTTTATTCATCCATTTTCGACGGAATTCGTTTTCCGTCGAAAAACTTCACAAAATCAATTTTTTTTGCATTTATTTTATTCATCAATTTTCGACGGAATTCATTTTTTCGTCAAAAATCTTCACAAAATCCATTTTCTTTTGCAAAAACTTTGTAAAATCAATTTCTTTTACATTCATTTTATTCATCCATTTTCGACGGAATCAGTTTTCCATCAAAAAATTTCACAATATCAATTTCTTGTGCGTTTATTTTATTCATCCATTTTCGACGGAATCCGTTTTACGTAAAAAAAACTTCACAAAATTAATTTCTTTTGCATTTATTTTATTCATCCATTTTCGACGGAATTCATTTTCCGTCAAAAATCTTCTACGGAATCCGTTTTTCGTCAAAAAACTTCACAAAATCAATTTCTTTTGCATTTATTTTATTCATCCATTTTCGACGGAATTCATTTTCCGTCCAAAATCTTCGACGAAATCCATTTTCCGTCGAAAAACTTCACAAAATCAATTTCTTTTGCATTTATTTTATTCATCCGTTTTCGATGGAATTTATTTTCCGTCAAAAATCTTCGACGGAATCCATTTTCCATCAAAAATCTTCTACGGAATCCATTTTCCGTCGAAAAACTTCACAAAATCAATTTCTTTTTGCATTTATTTTATTCATCCGTTTTCGACGGAATTTGTTTTCCATCAAAAAACTTCGCAAAATCAATTTCTTTTGCATTTATTTTATTCATCCGTTTTCGACGGAACACATTTTTCGTCAAAAATCTTCGACGAAATCCATTTTTCGTCGAAAAACTTTGTAAAATCAATTTCTTTTACATTCATTTTATTCATCCATTTTCGACGGAATAAGTTTTCCATCAAAAAATTTCACAATATCAATTTCTTGTGCGTTTATTTTATTCATCCATTTTCGACGGAATCCGTTTTACGTAAAAAAAACTTCACAAAATTAATTTCTTTTGCATTTATTTTATTCATCCATTTTCGACGGAATTCATTTTCCGTCGAAAAACTTCACAAAACCAATTTCTTTTGCATTTATTTTATTCATCCGTTTTCGATGGAATTTGTTTTCCGTCGAAAAACTTCACAAAATCAATTTCTTTTGCATTTATTTTATTCATCCGTTTTCGACGGAATCCATTTTCCGTCAAAAATCTTCGACGGAATCCATTTTCCGTCGAAAAACTTACAAAATCAATTTCTTTTGCATTTATTTTATTCATCCATTTTCAACGGAATCCGTTTTCCGTCGAAAAACTTCACAAAATCAATTTCTTTTGCATTTATTTTATTCATCCATTTTCGACGGAATCCGTTTTCCATCAAAAAACTTCACAATATCAATTTCTTTTGCCTTTATTTTATTCATCCATTTTCGACGGAATTCATTTTCCTTCAAAAAAACTTCACAAAATTAATTTCTTTTGCATTTATTTTATTCATCCATTTTCGACGGAATTCATTTTCCGTCAAAATTCTTCTACGGAATCCATTTTCCGTCGAAAAACTTCACAAAATCAATGTCTTTTGCATTTATTTTATTCATCCATTTTCGATGGAATTCATTTTCCGTCAAAAATCTTCGACGGAATCCATTTTCCGTCGAAAAACTTCACTAAATCAATTTCTTTTGCATTTATTTTATTCATCCGTTTTCGATGGATTTCATTTTCCGTCAAAAATCTTCGACGGAATCCATTTTCTGTCAAGAATATTCTATGGAATCCGTTTTTCGTCGAAAAACTTCATAAAATCAATTTCTTTTGCATTTATTGTATTCATCCATTTTCGACGGAATTCATTTTCCGTCCAAAATCTTCGACGAAATCCATTTTCCGTCGAAAAACTTCACAAAATCAATTTCTTTTGCATTTATTTTATTCATCCGTTTTCGATGGAATTTATTTTCCGTCAAAAATCTTCGACGGAATCCATTTTCCATCAAAAATCTTCTACGGAATCCATTTTCCGTCGAAAAACTTCACAAAATCAATTTCTTTTTGCATTTATTTTATTCATCCGTTTTCGACGGAATTCATTTTCCGTCAAAAAACTTCGCAAAATCAATTTCTTTTGCATTTATTTTATTCATCCGTTTTCGATGGAATTTGTTTTCCGTCGAAAAAATTCACAAAATAAATTTCTTTTGCATTTATTTTATTCATCCATTTTCGACGGAATCCGTTTTCCATCAAAAATCTTCGACGGAATCCATTTTCCGTCGAAAAACTTACAAAATCAATTTCTTTTGCATTTATTTTATTCATCCATTTTCGACGGAATTCGTTTTCCGTCGAAAAACTTCACAAAATCAATTTTTTTTTAATTTATTTTATTCATCCATTTTCGACGGAATTAATTTTCTGTCAAAAATCTTCGACGGAATCCATTTTCCGTCGAAACACTTCACAAAATCAATTTCTTTTGCATTTATTTTATTCATCCATTTTCGACGGAATTCATTTTCCGTCCAAAATCTTCGACAGAATCCATTTTCCGTCGAAAAACTTCACAAAATCAATTTCTTTTGCGTTTATTTTATTCATCTATTTTCGACGGAATCCGTTTTCCATCAAAAAACTTCACAATATCAATTTCTTTTGCCTTTATTTTATTCATCCATTTTCGACGGAATTCATTTTCCTTCAAAAAAACTTCACAAAATTAATTTCTTTTGCATTTATTTTATTCATCCATTTTCGACGGAATTCATTTTCCGTCAAAAATCTTCTACGGAATCCGTTTTTCGTCGAAAAACTTCACAAAATCAATTTCTTTTGCATTTATTTTATTCATCCATTTTCGACGGAATTCATTTTCCGTCCAAAATCTTCGACGAAATCCATTTTCCGTCGAAAAACTTCACAAAATCAATTTCTTTTGCATTTATTTTATTCATCCGTTTTCGATGGAATTTATTTTCCGTCAAAAATCTTCGACGGAATCCATTTTCCATCAAAAATCTTCTACGGAATCCATTTTCCGTCGAAAAACTTCACAAAATCAATTTCTTTTTGCATTTATTTTATTCATCCGTTTTCGACGGAATTTGTTTTCCGTCAAAAAACTTCGCAAAATCAATTTCTTTTGCATTTATTTTATTCATCAGTTTTCGACGGAACACATTTTTCGTCAAAAATCTTCGACGAAATCCATTTTTCGTCGAAAAACTTTGTAAACTCAATTTCTTTTACATTCATTTTATTCATCCATTTTCGACGGAATCAGTTTTCCATCAAAAAATTTCACAATATCAATTTCTTGTGCGTTTATTTTATTCATCCATTTTCGACGGAATCCGTTTTACGTAAAAAAAACTTCACAAAATTAATTTCTTTTGCATTTATTTTATTCATCCATTTTCGACGGAATTCATTTTCCGTCAAAAATCTTCTACGGAATCCGTTTTTCGTCGAAAAACTTCACAAAATCAATTTCTTTTGCATTTATTTTATTCATCCATTTTCGACGGAATTCATTTTCCGTCCAAAATCTTCGACGAAATCCATTTTCCGTCGAAAAACTTCACAAAATCAATTTCTTTTGCATTTATTTTATTCATCCGTTTTCGATGGAATTTATTTTCCGTCAAAAATCTTCGACGGAATCCATTTTCCATCAAAAATCTTCTACGGAATCCATTTTCCGTCGAAAAACTTCACAAAATCAATTTCTTTTCGCATTTATTTTATTCATCCGTTTTCGACGTAATTTGTTTTCCATCGAAAAACTTCGCAAAATCAATTTCTTTTGCATTTATTTTATTAATCCGTTTTCGACGGAAAACATTTTTCGTCAAAAATCTTCGACGAAATCCATTTTTCGTCGAAAAACTTTGTAAAATCAATTTCTTTTACATTCATTTTATTAATCCATTTTCGACGGAATTAGTTTTCCATCAAAAAATTTCACAATATCAATTTCTTGTGCGTTTATTTTATTCATCCATTTTCGACGGAATCCGTTTTACGTAAAAAAACTTCACAAAATTAATTTCTTTTGCATTTATTTTATTCATCCATTTTCGACGGAATTCATTTTCCGTCGAAAAACTTCACAAAACCAATTTCTTTTGCATTTATTTTATTCATCCGTTTTCGATGGAATTTGTTTTCCGTCGAAAAAATTCACAAAATAAATTTCTTTTGCATTTATTTTATTCATCCATTTTCGACGGAATCCGTTTTCCATCAAAAATCTTCGACGGAATCCATTTCCGTCGAAAAACTTACAAAATCAATTTCTTTTGCATTTATTTTATTCATCCATTTTCAACGGAATCCGTTTTCCGTCGAAAAACTTCACAAAATCAATTTCTTTTGCATTTATTTTATTCATCCATTTTCGACGGAATCCGTTTTCCATCAAAAATCTTCGACGGAATCCATTTTCCGTCGAAAAACTTACAAAATCAATTTCTTTTGCATTTATTTTATTCATCCATTTTCGACTGAATCCGTTTTCCGTCGAAAAACTTCACAAAATCAATTTCTTTATAATTTATTTTATTCATCCATTTTCGACGGTATTAATTTTCTGTCAAAAATCTTCGACGGAATCCATTTTCCGTCGAAAAACTTCACAAAATCAATTTCTTTTGCATTTATTTTATTCATCCGTTTTCGATGGAATTCATTTTCCGTCAAAAATCTTCGACAGAATCCATTTTCTGTCAAGAATCTTCTACGGAATCCGTTTTCCGTCGAAAAACTTCACAAAATCAATTTCTTTTGCATTTATTTTATTCATCCATTTTCGACGGAATTCATTTTCCGTCCAAAATCTTCGACAGAATCCATTTTCCGTCGAAAAACTTCACAAAATCAATTTCTTTTGCATTTATTTTATTCATCCATTTTCGACGGAATCCGTTTTCCATCAAAAAACTTCACAATATCAATTTCTTTTGCCTTTATTTTATTCATCCATTTTCGACGGAATTCATTTTCCTTCAAAAAAACTTCACAAAATTAATTTCTTTTGCATTTATTTTATTCATCCATTTTCGACGGAATTCATTTTCCGTCAAAATTCTTCTACGGAATCCATTTTCCGTCGAAAAACTTCACAAAATCAATGTCTTTTGCATTTATTTTATTCATCCATTTTCGATGGAATTCATTTTCCGTCAAAAATCTTCGACGGAATCCATTTTCCGTCGAAAAACTTCACTAAATCAATTTCTTTTGCATTTATTTTATTCATCCGTTTTCGATGGAATTCATTTTCCATCAAAAATCTTCGACGGAATCCATTTTCTGTCAAGAATATTCTACGGAATCCGTTTTTCGTCGAAAAACTTCACAAAATCAATTTCTTTTGCATTTATTGTATTCATCCTGTAACGCCCTCCCTTGTATGCATCCAAGAGAGTCGTTCGCTAAGCGGAATTAGAGTCGTTAACGTCACATGAGCTAACAAAGAATCTCGTAGCAGTATACAAATCCGTATAAAAAATTTCAGCACTTAAATTCTTTTCACAAAGGTTTTCCAAAATAGCCGCTGTTCATAAAAGTTCGAGCTAACATAAAGATTATAAAGGCTACAGTCATCCAAGAGTACCAAAACATTAATCATTACAGTCATCCAATTAAACAAACAGCAACATTGATAATCCACGCATCAGCAATCAACAGCAAAACATCACTCCTTCAAATGCTTTTGCGTCCTCCTGCCATTTTGGAAAAATAGCAGCCCCGAAGGGGTGAGAATAATCCCAGTAGTGTGGCAACAAAACCAGTAATATAACAGTATTAACTAGGCACAAAATCATAAACAGTCACTTCAACATATCCTTGTTCCTTTTCCTTTTTATCATATTCATATATTGCGTATATAACGCCTTTCCTTTGCGCTTTTAGCACCGTCGTGCGCGCACTTCACAGTGGAATCAAATATACCCTTGGCACCTGAGCTCCATGTGGATTCCAACTGTGGGCCTATGCGGACTGATGCCAAGTGTCCCATACCCCGGTACCTTGGGGATGCCTATATGATGCTTGCTCAAACACATGGTCCTGTACATAACTATTCTAAAACAAGGCCTATATGATCTTGATACATGCATGTCATGCTATGCTTTCACACACAAGGCGTAAAAATGCGGTATGATGTAAGGTGCATGCTTATATACCTTTCATATGCGTTATGCTGCCACATAACGTCTTTACCTCATAATCATATAGCCATTACGGCACATTTTTGGCAGTTTCCTTTCATTACAATGGAACATAATATTTTTACGGCATATGGAGCATCATGTCACAATTTTATACCAGTAGTCAATAGTCACATTAGGCACCATCGCCTGACACTTACCTTTGCGTGCCTTAAATATTACCAAACAGCAGCGAAGTATCTCACTTCTTAAGCGCACCTAAATCAATTACAACTAATCATTTACAGTGGCTATTTACAGCAGCAAAACAGTGAGCATACAGCAGTGTTTACAGCAGCAAAACAGTGAGCATACAGCAGTGTTTACAGCAGCAAAACAGTGAGCATACAGCAGTGTTTACAGCAGAAAAACAGTGAGCATACAGCAGTGTTTACAACAGCAAAACAGTGAGCATACAGCAGTGTTTACAGCAGCAAAACAGTGAGCATACAGCAGTGTTTACAGCAGCAAAACAGTGAGCATACAGCAGCATTTTTACAGCAGAAAACAGTGACGTTTGTGCTTAAAACAGTGAGCAGAAAACAGAGGTGTTTTCCTTAAAATCAGTGGACAGAAACAGTGACGTTTTACAGCAGGAAAACAGTAAACATACAGCAGAAACAGTGATCGTTTTAAAACAGAAACAGTGACGTTTTACAGCAGAAAAACAGTAGCACCTTACAGCAGAAACAGTGACTATTTCAAAACAGTAACAGTGGCACTTTGGACTTCAAAACAGTGGCATAAATCTTGGTTTTTGGACATTGAAACAGTGGCATATTATGGCTAAAATAGTGGCATTTCATGCATAAAAACAGTGGCATTTTATGCATAAAAACAGTGGCATATGATGACTAAAACAATGGCATATTATGCATAAAAAAACAGTGGCATATGATAACTAAAACAGTGGCATATTATGCATAAAAACAGTGGCATATGATGACTAAAACAGTGGCCTTTTATGCATAAAAAAAGTGGCATTGTATGCATAGAAACAGTGGCATTTGATGACTAAAACAGTGGCCTTTCATGCGTAAAAACAGTGGCATATAATGTGCAGAAACAGTGGCATATATGTGCAGAAACAGTGGCATATAATGGGCAGAAACAGTGGCATATAATGTGCAGAAACAGTGGCATATAATGTGCAGAAACAGTGGCATATATGTGCAGAAACAGTGGCATTTAAATGGTGCTTTTGAGGAACCGAAACTGTGAACATTTTGTCATCAAAACAGTGGCATATTCATAGGGAAACAGTGGCATATTTCTCTTCAAAACAGTGGCATATAGTTGAACATAACCATGAGATTTTCATTATACAAATCATGCATACAAGTCATCATGAAATAGCTCCACCATTCTACTTTTATCATGCTTATACTTGAATCCAAAACCACACATACATGGTTACAATGAAAGTGTTTCTAAGCTCAAGGCTTACCTCTTGTAGCACACCCTTCAAAGTCAAGAATCACACACCACCTTCTAGCTTCACTACACAACAAGTCCACACTTCCTAAGGTGTTCTATGCGCAACAAGGTGAGGATGAACACACTAGGACAGCTTCAAGGTTGAGGAACAAGGCTTGCACTAGCTTGGTGTATGGTCACGGTTTGATGGTGAGGGAAGGAGGGAGTTGGCTTGGCAAAGTCTTCTTGCTCCAAGGAGGCTTGTTGGTGCGGCTAGAGAGAGTGAGGAGGAGGAGGAGAGTTGGCTGCACTTGCACATGAAGCCAGCCCCTTCCTTATGCGCAAATTTAAAGGGAAAGTGAAGGAAGGTTGCTATGATTAACCATCATGAAAAATTCTGATTACTTGAGGGGATGGGGCTGCATACAAGGGCTGAACAAGCAAAGGGTTTACTTCTAAATTACTCTATGCACATGCAAGGGGTGAGGGGAAAAGTTCAGATCTGAATGATTGCCAACAAGTCAGAATTTTCTTGCACAAACAGCCATACTATGCGCACAAGGTGAGGTGTGAGGGAGGTTCACTAAGTCCACAAGCAAGAGAGCTTTGTGGCAGCCAAGGAATCTGATTTTTTTTGGAGCTGTCCTCTGCGCAAAAATGATGAAGATGCAGCCCCAAGATCCTACTTATGATGCATGTGGAAGCAAGGGCAGGTTTGACTCATGATGGGCTGCAAAAAGCTTGCAAAAATCTGCACAATGCAGTCTCATGATGGAAGGTGCAAGAGGGTTCTCCAAGTCAACAAGTTAGGCAGTTTTGTGTCATAGAAAAATCTGCTCCAAGACACCTCCATGTGCGCCAAAGAGGAGAAGAATGCAGCCTAAAATCATGCTAAATGGTACATGTGTCTTCCATGCAATGAAATTGAAATAAAGTTATGCATAAGCAAGGTGAGGTGGCGGTTTAGCAAGAGAAAATGGCAGCTTACTAAGTCCTTAAACACTCTCTCTTGTGCGCATGAAAGGGTGGTAGAAGGGTTGCCATGTGAAGGTTCCTTGGTACACAAGACATCCTTGTTGGACAAGGCTAGGGAATTAGGTGTGGATTTAATTTGGGCTGAACAAGATTGATCCAAGAGTCCTCTTTGGGCCATTGGCCACACACACAAAGGATTCAATCACACAAGTCCAAAAGACACTAAGGCCTTCTAACACACACTCACTAGCCCACTACCAAGGTCCACTAAGCACTAAAGCCTTCTAACACACACTCATAAGATTAAATTCACATGTCCACATATTTATCCTCCTATGACTTAATTTAATTAATTACCTTAGTCTTATCCAAGGATAAAGGTCAAACAATTCGCAAGCCATCAACCTACACCATCAATCCGAAATCTACACATACATCTATAACATATAGTACTTATGTATTCTACTAATTATGCGGGATGTTACACTCTCCCCACCAAATAGGAATTTTGTCCGCAAAATTAAACTTACTTAAGAGCTAAACAGTTCTGGATAGCGTTTCTGAATGTCGTCCTCGCGCTCCCAAGTGGCTTCAGCTGCCGATCTGTTGTTCCATAATACTTTCACCAAAGGAATCTCTTTAGAACGGAGTCGCTTGACGGATCTTTCAAGAATTTGGAACGGTTGCACTTGATACGTCAGATTTTCCTTTAGTTCCACCTCTTCCGGCTGTAACACGTGAGATGGGTCAGAGAGATACCTCCGTAGCTGCGATACATGAAATACATTGTGAATTCCTGACAAATTAGGTGGTAAAGCCAACCGGTATGCAGACTCTCCAATCCGGTCCATAATCAGATACGGTCCTAAGTACCGTGGACTTAACTTCTTTACTCCCATTCTCCTTCCGAGTCCCGAAGTAGGAGTGATTCTCAAGAACACATGATCTCCGACTTCGAAAGATAGAGGCTTATGACGCTTGTCGTAATAACTCTTCTGTCTGGCCTGAGCCCGCTGCATATTCTCCCGAATCTTCTTTACTTGTTCGGATGTTTCTTGAATTAGATCGGGTCCTAGCATACTTCGCTCACCCACTTCAGTCCAACATAAAGGGGATCTGCATTTTCTCCCATACAACGCTTCATACGGTGCCATCTGAATACTGGAATGGTAACTGTTGTTGTAGGCAAACTCAATCAATGAAAGATAACTATCCCAGCTGCCTCCTAACTCCAAAACACATGCTCGCAACATGTCCTCTAAGGCTTGAATGGTGCGTTCCGTCTGGCCATCGGTCTGCGGATGATAAGCAGTACTCAACCTCAATTGGGTCCCTAATGCTCTTTGAAAGGATTCCCAAAACTTAGATGTAAACTTGGGATCACGATCACTGACAATACTCGTAGGGACTCCATGCAGCTTCACAATCTCCTGCAGATAAATTTTAGCAAGCCTCTCTGTATCATACGTGGTTCTAACACGCAAGAAATGAGCTGACTTCGTTAAACGATCAACAATCACCCAGATAGAATCATATCCTTCTCGCGTCCGTGGAAGTCCTACTACAAAGTCCATCGCAATACTGTCCCACTTCCATTCGGGAATCTCCAAAGGTTGAAGGAGTCCCGACGGTTTCTGATGTTCGTACTTCACCTTCTGACAAGTTAAGCATCGAGATACATACTCCGCAATATCACGCTTCATACCCGGCCACCAAAACGAGGTCTTCAAATCATGGTACATTTTCGTGGATCCAGGATGAACTGCATACTTACCCTTGTGAGCCTCCTGTAAAACTTCTTGCTTCAACACTTCATTCGGCACAACCAGCCGTCCTTGAAATCTCCAAACATCATTCTCGTCCTTTACTACCTCTTGGTTACCAACCAAATCGCGGACTAACTCTTCATCCTTCTGAGCCTCCTTAATTCTACTGATCAGTTCATTCTCCACCTTTATATTTCCCAATCTTATGCTGTTCCCTCTCTTCGTCTACCGATAAGTTCAAGTCTTCGAAGGCCTCAAACAATTTCAGCTCTTCTATCATCAGAGTTGCAGTGTGCAATGTTTTCCTGCTCAGGGCGTCAGCTACCACGTTTGCCTTTCCTGGGTGAGTGTATAAGTTCAAAATCGTAGACGTACTAGTTGAGTAAATAGG
>JAVKPL010007289.1:0-29310 GCA_032173675.1 Gastrolobium villosum
ACATCATGTTCTCCATGCTCGCTATAGCCTGAAATAATGTCCCCAAACGCAGGGTGAGATATACAAATATATCTTAATAAACCAAGGGTACTAGAGGATCACTCCACCCCATGGCTCACTCAAAGTGCAAGAAATAACATCATGTAAAATGCATAACATACAAAATCACAAACAACTGGGCATAAATCCAAGAACATCCACATAAGGATTCCGTTCAAGGACCCCATCATATAACTCCCGGAATCTTCCTGGTGCCTCTCCCATGGTTGAGACTACCCCATGGCAAAACCCAACTGGAACTCCTCATGAGCCCTATCCAGCGGAAGTCCCACGTTGGATCATCCTGGTACCGCTCCCAGAGTCGACCCCACGGCAAAACCCGACCGGAATCCCCAAAGGATATCTCCAGCGGAAGTCCAAACCAAAACACATCTACTGGCTAGAGATCAAACAATTCACACACAACATGCTCCAAGCATGTCACACAATCAAGCAATAATGCATGACATACATATTCACACAATGTCCAAAGGCACAAAATCCAACCACAACCTTCCACTAGGTGTGGTGGAGCACACAAGGGATTAAAACTCAAGTTCCAAAGGTTTACCTCTAATCCAAGAGCAATGCTCCACACGTAAGCTCCAAGTTCAATCCTCCACTATTGCGTCCATGAGAAGCAATCTATATGATCAACAACCATGACCATCAGTCAATTGCAAACAATCCATCAATTTCACAATAATTATAACTAATTATAATCACTAAGTCCCAAAGGCTATTTTTCATTTCTTCAACTATCTCAATTATTTCCATCATCAAACTAACTCACCCTTTATGTACCAAGGTATTAACCATTGATTATACAACATTCAACACGTCATTTTTCCTTAAACCAACCTATAGGTCGAATTCTATATGGAATCATGCTTCAAGGTTTTCCAATCTACCACTTCTACACATCATACAATCTTATAATTCATTCATACAATTACTCCACAACTCAATTACCCAATCCTATCAACATGCCATTTCACAAAGCATTGGAATTCAACTCCAGATTTCACTAAATTACAACTTTACAAATCACCATGAATTTTATTGCATCAATCATCATCATTTATCATTCTAAGCATTTAATTCCAAATGAGCAACATCATTAAAAGCCCCTAACAACATCATCCAATCAACACATAATCAAACACTCATCCATCTTATGATTTCAATAAAAACTCCATGAGAGAGTGAAAACTTACCACCAATCAACTCCTAGGAAACCCAAGGACAAGTTTCAACACTTGAATGGTCCAAAACCGCCACCAACCACCACCAAAAAGCTCAAAACCGCCACCCACCATAGGAAAATGATCTCCTTGCACACTCAATTTCGTGGCTCACACAAGGAAGCAAAGATGTTCACAAGATGATTTGGAACAACTTTGATGTTTTACACTTTTGGATTTGAGATGGTTTTGAGGGAGTTTTGTGGTTTGAAAGTTGAAGCAAAGCTTCCCTTTCCCTTCCATGGAGGACCCGTGAGAGAGGAGGGGGAGGAGAGAGTAATTTCAGAAATTGTGTTTCAGTTTGTCCATTTGTCACTTAAGTGACTTAAAGTGGGTCCCACACGTCACTTAACTTTCTTAAATCACCCAATTTAACTCGCAAATTCATAACCTACATTTTTTTCTCGTTCACATCATATTTTTACTTTCTAAAATACTGATCATAATTTTACGTTTATCGATACAATTATACCGCGGTATTTTACATTGATAAAATCAATATTCATCAAATTTTCTGAAACTTGCCTGTTCACTCAATTTTTCGTTCTAAATCCATTTTCGGCATTATTTTTACCATTTGAGGTCTTCTACTCAATTTTTCATGCCTCGGGTTACGTGTTTGGTAAATTACCATTTTACCCTCCTTATGCAATTTGAACCCAAACTCAGGATTTTCACTAATCCTACCATTTTATCAACATTATCACATATAATTACATATTTAGAAATACGAGGTGTTATATTCACCCCTCCTTTTAGAGATTTTGTCCGCAAAATTAAATCATACATGTCCGCTAACTCAGGATACAGCTGGAGAATCTCATCCTCCCGCTCCCAAGTAGCCTTCTCAAGTGTGCGGCCTTCCCACTGAATCTTCAACATGGGAATAATTTTACTTCTCAGCCTATTTTCCCTTCGGTCCAGTATCTCGATGGGACCAATGAGAGTCTTCAGTTTCTCCCAAATTTCAATATCATCCGGTATCACCTCATGTGATCATCCGGAGCATGCGTCGCAGTTGCCAATTTCCTCTGCTTTACCAATTCATTTTCACAAGTTGGGTTATCTTACATATATAGCCCATAATTTCTTTTGGAAGGTGCGCTAACCTAGTTAGTTTATCAACAATTATACATATAGGATCATATCCAGGGCAATTCAATTCATCACTTCCTAACTTTCAATCCTTGCCTTACAAGCACATATCACCCTGACACATTTCAACCAGCAATTATCCTTATTTGAGTTTTATTCCTACGAAATATATAACTTTCAACATTAGATCCTTCTCAATACCAGTTACCACATAGTCTTAATTTGTTATACAACCAAGGTTTCTAACATCTTAGTTCACATTAAATACTCTTTCGGTATCTCAACCATTCCTTAGTGCAATTTCAATGATTTAATCATATAGTTTAGGCACATGGTAATTTCAGTCTCCGGGGGAGTAATCCCCAATTACGACCTTTAGCCACAAGTTGTACATACATATATCTTTACTCATGTTTTAATATAAGCACGTGCAATTCCACTTATGCGCCTAATACCGAACAGGCACCATTTTTGTACCTTAAAATTGCATCTAACCTTACATGTTTACTAACTTCCACCAAAATACTTGGCGAATCAATTTCTCAACACATTTCACCGGTACCTAATGGATCACTCATTATAGTTTATATATATATATATATATATATATATATATATATATCATATTGGCCATTTCAAAGCCTTTAACCACAAATCCATTCATGAATTTCTACATACAAAGTCATACCTATACTTCCTCATCACTTGTTCATTTCTTTCTCAACTTAGCCATCTCAAGGCTTAACATACAATTTATCAATGATTTTCCACATTAAAGGCATATGCCTAAGACTTCCACCAACAACTATATTTAAATATCGTTGGATACTCTTGCTATAACTTCTACATATAGTTCATTCCTGTATACCTCAATTTCATAATCATCACATTTAACCATTTATGTACCGTTCAAATATATCATATCATATATCTCGCAATTAAGTCCCATCGTATAGGGATTTTCAAAACCTATTTATCCTGTCATATGGAACTAAATCCATCACTGTCATTACTTTTAAAATTCGACATCGGTGGATATACAAATCTCTCATAATATTTCAGGCTACTACAAGCACATGACCATATATCGTAGTACCTAGCCAAAACATCATCAACATTGTGCATTTCCAACACATCTCCCACCATAAGTTGCATATACAATATACAATACTCCATAAGTCACTCTATCAGTGAAGCAGAGCTATCAACCTTTTATTTACCCAATTGCGATTCCAGTTTCCAGCTATTACTACACCTTCGTACTTGACTCTATCACAATTTATCTTTCATTAAAGGCTAATAGGTCATCACTAGTCTTCCTAGAAGGACACTTACTCAATCTGTCAACATTAAATCAAGCTATTATCTCTTTTAACATAAGGCGAGAATCCCAAAACAAACTTACAACATCACTTGGAGCCGAAAATTATCTCATCATACTTAATTTACACATACAACAGTGTGCTTCAATATCACACTTCAGAATTTTCATCAAATCATATATTAACCTCATCTATGATAATCATATCATCAAAATAGCTCTCTAACTCTAATTTGCTAAATTGGAGCTATTCTACTGACTGTTACAAAATGATGTATAACTTAATTAAGCCTAAGGGGTAGGATTAGGCCTGATAAGGAATTGATCTATTAATGTTGGTTAACTAATATATCATTTCAATATTAATAATATATTAAAATAATTTTTTTAATATATTAATTTTAAAAATATTGGAGGATATTATCTTATACAATAACATACCAAATGCAAAATAATATTAAAAATTAATCAGATCTTATACTATCAGACCTTATCCTATACTATGCACAAAACATGCCCTTATTGCTTTAAAGATGGATTGGAATGAGTAGACCTGTTTTACCACTTCTCTGATAATATTAGGTTCCAATATAGTAACTTCATTCCCATATGCTAATGGGAAAACTACGGGATGTTTGATTTGTTTTTTATTTTTATTTTCAATTAATATATTTTTGTTTATAAATATAAAAATGCAATTTTGTTCTCACATTTTATTTTATTTTTATTTTTTGTCATTATGTTGTAAAGGAAATTATAAAAACAGATTTTATTATTTTAATCATTTCGTCTGAAAATTTTTCGAAAATTAACAATAAGGTAAAATATTGCGGTACTTTTATAGTTATAAAAAAATATCAATACTTTTATAGTTATAAAAAAATATCAATTAAAAATATGAACAAAATGTAATCAAAACACCACCAAGGTTAGTGCAAGAACAAAATGTAAACTGCTTGTAACATCAATATGGACATAATTTCAAAATGACCGAGTACCAAAAGTCACTTCATTCGTAACATATCAATAAGAATTATCAGGATGGATACTTGCCATTGTCTAAGTTCTGTCCTTTTTTGTCAAAAAAATGAACAGGTAATGTAACACATAAGAACAAAAGAAAAGAAAAAGCCCTACCCCATAAAACACCTGATTCTTCAGTTATTTTGGCTATAGCCACTATCCACCTAAAGACTTCATCATTATCATTAGAAGCTACTTTTCTTCATGCTCCAAGACCACTAGTCAAAAGAGTGTTGATCTCCCCAATTATATTAACTGGTCTTCCATCAAACATGGATGAAAGTGTACCCTCACACAGTTTTTTCAGCTCCTTTGTTTTTGCCATAGCCGCATCCTGCAATTCATTCATCACGAAATAGCATTGTGAACTTATTAATATTTACCAAGAGAAAGTGTATCCAGTAATAGTTCGGTCTAATCTAGGGCTAAAACAATAGGAACAAAGGGGGGAAAAGGTGAATTTGCGATCTTATACTAGACTATTAGATACTATAATGCATGAAATTAGTTGAACACAATGAATACTCTCCCCCAGAAAAGAACAAGCGCACAAAAGTAGAACTCACTTGCTTTGGCCATGATGAAGATAAAGAATTATGCAGTTCCATACGTTTAGTAGCCAAGTCCTTCAACCCCTCTTTCAACCTGACTTCATGATGCTTCTTTTCCTCCAATGAATTGACTAGTCTGTCTAGAAACCTGAAATTTGACCCAACGCCAAAATGAATTAACACGATGATCGGATACAATAGGAGTGCCACTCAAGAAAGAAGAGAATATACTTAATGTGGATTGGGGTGAGCAACTTCCAAATTATCGACAAGCATGTGCACAAGCATATATATTAACAGAAAAGAAAAATTGCATGCCCTTCATCCCAAACATCTAATATTTTGAAACATGTAGAAAAGAGAAAAGTGTGCATCAACATGCCATCCAGAACTTTATCCTTTCAAGTTGCACAGTAATACAAGATAAAATTGAAAACTAAATAAACAAGTTAAAATTCACAAGAAATCATCATCTTCGTCCATGATAAAACAATTGCTGAAGCCTTCAACTCTTACTTCTGTTATGCAGGCCAAACACACCACACTTGAGAATAAACTATATATAAACCAAGCTCAACCTGAAATCATTCATCTTGTTTTTGCTTGAAACATAAACTTAAATCAGTTTTCCTTCAACGTTAAAGCTACCATCTTCCTGTTAAGAAGTAATTCAATATGTAAACTTGCATTTTCGTATACCAGTTGCCATTTTCCAAGGTTGAATTTTGACTCCATATAGTCATCACAGAAATTTCATGCAAAAGTGAGAGAAAATCTGATACAGCTGTATTTAACTCAGCGAACGTGATTCTCATAAGCATGAAATCTTAGGTTCAAGCAGTACCTTTTAGAGTTGAGAATCATTATCAGATCCCTTGTCTTATGATTTGTCAGCAATGAAATTGCCAAAGAAACATCACTTTGCATCGTTTCTATAGCATCAGCACCATACTGCTGTAGTACAAATGGAGCAACTGCCTGGACTTGATGCTGTAGGGACGAAGTTTCCTCATTCCTCAACTCAATCAACCGTTGGTTTAAAAAAGATTTCAGCTGATGGCAATATGAAATAAATACAAAACTTAAGATTTAGTCTAGAAATTAGAAGAATGACATCAAGCTAATAGCTGCATATAGTGAGGATACTGTTTACTAGCAAACAATAAAATAAAATGTAAACAGAATTTGCTAGATTTTTGTTTCTTTCTGTCTGTGGGTGTAACATTAGAAATTTTTAAAGCAAAACCAAGAACTTTCTTCATACCTCATATAGATCATCAAGAATTTTATTTCTGTATTCTGTATCTAAAAGTTGGCTCCTTTCTTCCTTGTTTTGTGTTAGTTGAGATAAGGCATCTGGAAGAGAAGTCTGATTATCCAGCACTACATTTGGGGCACTAACATCATCAATCACGTCAACTTGAGGAGTCTCCACACTAACATCCCAAGATATATCTCCATGCAAGCCAAGTTCTTGGTTTGATATTGGAGGATCAGATCCGACATCCTCAGTTGTTGAAGAAGTCTGTATGACATCAGAGGCATTAATGATTTCATAAGGACCCAAGCCATTACCTGTATCCTCTGTTTCTTCTACGGTTCCAATGTCCCAATCAATTTGAGAACTCTCCATTGAAATATCCCAGTCAATGTCAGGAGCAGCAACTTCCACATTGATTGTTGCAGGATATAATTCATTGTTGCCTGAGTGAGCACTAACATCATTAATAATCTCAGAACCAACAGCAACATCTAAAGATGGGGGGTTTTCGCGCATATTCCCCAAGTTTTGTAGCACAGCTCCGGAAGATCTCTGCAGCCATGATTTTAATCCTAATTAATTTATGTATATTGAACCCTGTCAACCCTAAAACCATTCTTGTGGTGACATGATTCAAAAGAGTTGCAGGAATAATGAATCAAGGCATTATTGACAGCTATAAAATGAATAAGATTTCCAGTTCTTCCTTACATCATTTTCAGTGTGAGCATCTCTGACAAAATTGGAATAATACTCAATCGCCTGCGACATGTTTTCACTATTTACAACATCCAAAATCCTGCTAAAAGTGCTTGGAAGTGATTTTGCTGTCTCCAAAAGTTCTAGTCTGACATTTTTTCCCTGCAAAAAATCATAATCATTATGTCCTTGTAACAGAAAGTAAATTGTTTTCGCCATGGCTCAAACACCCCACAAATGTAAACCTGTAATCCAAGCTCCTGGCAAGCTTCAGCATATTTGACTGCCGAGAGAGCAGCACTTCTTTTTACATCAGCCTCCTTACGATCCAGTTCTAACAGCTGCTGTTGAGTCTTCTGCACCTGTTTCCTCTGAAAAGGGCTTCATAACGGAAACAAACACACAGTGACAAAAACCAAACATTTTAAACAAATAGAACAGCACTTGCTCGTACACAACTTCCCTCATAAAATTTAATGAAAACCAAAAAATCACAATGCTTACATTTCATAGTTCACATTTTGAATCATAATCTGTGCAGCCTCACCAAGGAAAACATGATCCTTCTCAAAAGATCGCACTATCGCTTCCCATTCACCCTGCCCAGATTATATCAACATCAACATAACCATCACCTTTATCCCAAATTAGTTAGGATCTGTAGTAGATGAACCCATATAAAAGCAATAACATATTAAGAAAAAATAACTAAAAATAGCACACGCGCGCGCACACGTAAAAATTATAGGTTCGAATCTCAGTGCCGCCCTTTATCCATAAATTAAAATTAAAATACAATGCTAATAGGTTATCTCCAATCCATCTAAGATAAAATAAAGAGGGGGAGTGATATGATTCTCACCCAAATTATATATATATATATAGGGGAGAGATCATTTGACTCCATCCATCCTAGACGTTGATTTCCGTCCATCCAACGGCTATAATTTATGAAGTTATATTAATTAATTAATTATTAATTACACTATAAATGATAACCCTTGATTTCCGTAAATCAACGGCTGAGATGGGGGAGTAAGACTTAAAAGTCTTACTTCCCATCCTCACAATTGATTTCCGTCCATCCAACGGTTATAGTTTAAGAAGTTATATTAATTAATTAAATATTAATTACACTATAAATGATAACAGTTGATTTCCGTTTATCAACGGCTGAGATTGAATGTAAGACTTAAAAATCTTACACCGGAGTCAAGAGAACCCTCCCCATATCTATATATATATATATATATATAGAGGATCATACATAATATGAATGATAACAATAATCTCAAAAACATGAGAAGTTTACGGAATACGAAGGCTATCATCTTACCGCAGCACCTGATAGCCGACCAAATATGTTCCTGCTTTCTGGATTAGACTTTAAGAGAATTTCATATATCTGTTTGGCCTCCAAATAACCAATCCCTGAAAATAGCAATGCCACTAATTTACTGATAACAATTTATGCCAATGCTGCTTTTAATCCACATCTTATGTACACCAAAGTTTCTTACCAAAGCATTATATTTATACCTCAGTGAATAACAATACATTTTTGACATCAGAAAGCAAACTATAACACATGAACAACATAATTAGCCATCACATTGTATTTTATTTTTCCTTTGGCTCAAAAAAAAAGGGGGAACAAAAAAAAAGGCTAACCTTCGGGATCTAGGGTTTGAAAAAAGGGATCAGAATCTTTGGGAAGAGATGAGAATTCCTTGGAAATTCGAGCTCTGATCGCCGCCACGCGCTTCCGCCAATCCGCAGGTACTCTCTTGCGATCGACCAACCATTCTTCAACGGTGAAAAATTCAAAATCAGAAATCAACAACAAAATAGGAAGAAGAAAAAAATTAAATTGGTAAAATTGAGAATAATTTTGTGACCTCCGAGACGAGAAAAAGTGATATCGATGGGAAGGTTGCGAAGGTCATCGGGAGTGTGCATAGCGAATGAGAATCACAACTCAACAAGACAACGAGAAACGTTCCTTATTCCAACTTACGAATTCCGGGTTTCGATTTTGGACTATTCCGCTACACACAAGTCACTGCTTCAACTGAGTTCAACGTGGGGACGTATCTGGTTTTTTTTTTTTTTTTCTTCTTTTCCTCTCTTCTTCATGAAGATAATAATAAGATTTATTAGAGGGTCTAGTGTTTCTCATTTTAATAATTGACACAATAACTTTATGTCATTTTTAATGAAACTACGTCATTTTGGTGTATTTTGTCATTTTTTCTGATTTACAAAATTTTTAATAAAAAGAAAATAGATAAGAGAGAATATAAATATGACATAAAGTTACGTCATTTAAAATGACAAACATTTTTTCCTTTATTATAATATAGAGTAAACACCCTTTTTTTGATCCCAGCAATATCTACGGAATCCTTTTTAGTCTCTGGAAATAAAAAAAATCAAATTGGTCCCTAAAATTATGAAAAAATGGCCACTTTAGTCCTTCTGTCAATTGTAATAAGTACTCCTTGGTCATTTTTTCATCATTTTAGGGACCAATTTGATCCTTTTTTATTGCGGGGGACTAAAAAAGATTTAGTGGATATTGTTAGGGATCAAAAATGGTGTTTACTCTATAATTTAATAAGGAAAAATATACTTATCACCAAAAAAGTTTACCACCTTTACGACCAACTTAATCATGTTGATTTTCGTCAATCTAATGGTTATTATTTATTGAAATTAATAATTAATTAATAAATGTGACGCAATAATTTTCAATAAATGAAAACCGTTAGATTGACGAAAATCAACGGTGATTAGGTTGATTATAAAAGTGGTCAACTTTTTTTTTGTTGTAAGTACATCCTACCTGATTTAATAGAGGCTAAAGTGTGTATCATTTTATTTTTATTTTTTAGGTACAATAAGGGGCTAAAGCCCCAGGTGGGTATCATTTTTTTTTTTTTGATAAATAAGTGTGTATCATTTTAAAAATAAACACTTTTCCCTTTAATAAATATTAATTATGTTTAATAAATTTTCGGATTTATGATAAAATCAGGTAACAGCAAATGTCGCAGCTCATTCCGGGCACTTAACAGTTAACACCCATGTTGGTCGAATAATAATTTCTGGTCAGTATGTTTTTTCTGGCATTTATTCATTATTAGATGTTAGATGAAGAAAATTGGATATTCATTTTTACTTTTCGATTTTCAATTATAATTGTGTTTTATTTTATTTTTTCTAATTTGGCGCTATATAGCTGTGATTTATTTTAGCGAAAAGTATTTTCCTTATAATATGAGATAAAATCATTTCTCTCTATTCTAAAGTCACACCATTTTGATAGTGAAAATCCGAAATGGGTTAGAGCGTAGCCTCACGCGCGCGATTTTTTTTCCCTCTGCTAGGGTTTCTGGGTAGGGTTTCTGATTTCTACTGGTTTCGATGGAGATTGATGAGGGTGATCTAGGTTCTAAGAAGGCTGATGATGGATCTAAGGGTGCTAGAGAAAGGATCGGGTCCGAAGAAGAGTTATCTCCTCTGATTGGTAAGAAAGCGAAAGGGGAGGTTCTGGTGGATTCAGCGATGGATGAGGTGATGCTTGAGGGTGCTGCTATGGGTTTAGATGGTCAGGCCCCTGCACGTTTGTGTTCAGAGGAGAAGGTTTTGGAGGGGGAAGAAGGCTCTAGGCCTAAGGTAGTCTCATATAAAGACAAACTGCTGAAGCTTAATGGCAATGGGGGCCAAGCGGAGGAAGAGGAGGATTGGATCTCTAAACAGAAGAGGGAAGAGGAGGAAGCTGATCTGCTGGAGGGCTTGGGTCAGGCTAAGGACGATGATCCCCTCTGTCCGAGGTATATGTTCTCTGTTGAGGAGCATAAGAAGGATTGCGAGCATTGGAGGAAGGCCTTGATCATCAAGATGTTGGGCAAACGCATTGGAATGAGGTTCCTCATGGCTAGGCTCCAAAGAATCTGGAACCTGGTAAGTACTTATGAGGTAATTGATCTTGACAATGTTTTTTTACTATTGAGATTCCATGATGACGATGATTATCGCCATGTTCTTGAAGAAGGGCCTTGGATTGTTAATGACCACTATGTGGTTGTCCAAAGGTGGAGGCCCTTCTTCGATCCTTATGATGAGAGTATTACTAAGCTGGCTGTGTGGGTGAGAATCTCTGGCCTTCCCATAGAATTGTATACGATGCGTCACCTGTGGCGTATAGGAAATATTTTTGGTCGCACGCTGAAAGTGGACAGAAATTCGTTGAGGAAGAGTGAGCATGGAGAGACAGTTATCACTGAACGGGCTAGATTTGCCAGAATCTGCGTTGAGGTGGATTTAAGGAGGAGTTTCCTATCTAAATTTACAATAGGAAACAAGGTCTACCAAGCTGGCTATGAAGGCTTACATCTGATTTGCTTCAAATGTGGGATGTATGGCCATAGAAAGGACCTGTGTCCTGCTACACAGTCTCCCTGTGATATCCATATGGAAGGGAATTCGAGTCAGGAGGTGGTTCAAAATGATGAGGGTGGGAAGGTAGCTAAGGAGGTTGGTCCTGAGGAGGCTTTTGGGAGCTGGATGGTGGTCCAGAGACAATCCAAGAATAGGAGGTTGAAGGCTAGACCTGCTAGTCCGAAGAAGGATGTGAGCTTGGAGCCTAAGAATCTTGGTAAAGCTGCTATGGTGAACCCGAAACCTAGTGAGGAGGCTAGGAACCTTGATGGGGTCAGTAGGAATGTTGATTTGGGTGACCCAATGAATACCTCTCCTCCTGCTAAGATTGCTGAAAGTCTTGTTTCTCCTATGGTGACCGAGGCCAACCCTATTTCTGTTATCAAGAAGGTGGTGTCTTCTAACCCCAGCCCGAAGAAGAAAGGGAGAGCTACAGAGCTTGGGGTGAAATTAGATATTTCTAAAGATGTGAAGGATAGATTAAAGCCTGGGTGTAGGCAATTTCTGAAGAAAATTGGAGTTGAGAATATTCCTCCTAATCTTTTGGCTGAGGGCCAGAACAAAGGTCCTGCTAGAGGCAAAGCAATAAGCACTAATAACTCAGAAGAGTCTCCTGTCAATGGGGGGCCTGACAGTTCCCTGAATAGGAAAACTCTTGTTGGAGAAGTTTGCCTAGCTATGGATCCTCAATCATCTGCTCAGGTGTCTGAGAAGGTTGGGGTGGATCTGGTTAATCCAGGCTTGGGAGGATCAAGGGCTCTCAATTCTTCCTGATGTTCCAATCCTTAGTGATTGAGGTTTTTTTCTTTTCTGCTAGTTTTATGTTCATGAATAAAAATATTTGTTCTTGGAACTGTAGGGGAGTGGGGAAAAAAGAGCTCCCTGCTCTTATTAGAGATTTTAAGTATAGGTTCAAAATAAAGGTTTTGACCTTACTGGAAACCAGAGTTCATGGTGCCAGGGGAGAGGCTATAATAAAGAAGCTGGGTTTTTCTAAGTTTTTCAAACAGGAGGCTGTTGGGTTTTCTGGTGGTTTGTGGGTGTTGTGGGATGATAGGGAGGTGGAGGTGAACACCCTTAAATCTCATCATCAGTTTATTCATACAAGTATCCTTTACCTTGATGATCATTCGAGGGAAGTTGCTACTTTTGTTTATGGTAGTCCTAGAAGATGTGAGAGGGAGAAATTATGGGAGGAATTGGCTTCTCTTTCTGTTTCTGTTGTTGATCCTTGGATTGTCATTGGGGATTTCAACTCTGTGTTGTGTCAATCTGAGAAGATTGGAGGTATGGATGTGTGTTGGAGAAGCATTCAGGACATGCAGAATTGCCTTGAGGTGTGTGGTATTTCGGATTTAGGTTTTAAGGGGCCCAGGTTTACTTGGAAGAGGGGGAATTTGCAGGAGAGGTTGGATAGGGCTTGTGTTAATGAGGAGTGGAACTTGGTTTGGCCGGATAGGTTTCTTGGTCATCTCCCTTACTTTTGCTCTGACCATAGACCAATTCTGGTTAGTAATGTCAATTCTGTCCCAGAGTTGAGGGGAGTGAAGCAATTTAAATTTTTAGCTTCCTGGCTCACTAATCCTGACTTTGGGAATATTGTGAGTAATTGCTGGACTAAGGTGTGGACTGGTTACAGGCTAAGGAAAAGTTTGAGTCAGAAGTTACTTATTGGCATCAAACTGTTTTTAAAGAAGAGATGAGACAGAAGCATAGATTATATGCTAGAATTCAAGGTATTGATATGGAGCTGGAAGCTAGATGGGACAGGGGCCTGGAGAGATTGCAGGCTGATCTTTGGAAGGAATTGGAGACTATTCTGGTGAGAGAGGAGCTGAATTGGTTCCAAAGATCCAGGATTAATTGGTTGAAATTTGGGGATAAGAATACCAGGTTCTTCCATTCTACCACTATTGCTAGAAGAAGAGCTAACAAAGTGCTAGCTATTAAAAATGATCAGGGTGAGTGGACTGTGGATGATAAGGATCTTGTGGAGACTGCTGTTGGCTACTTTGAGAACCTGTTTAAGTATGATGAGGGTTTTATTGAGGAGTATCCTATTAGGGGAGCTTTCCCTAAGTTGGATTCTTCTGATTTGCTTAAACTTTCTAGAATTCCTGATGAGGAGGAGATAAAGAGAACTGTTTTTAGGATGGGGAGGTTCAAAGCTCCAGGGCCTGATGGTTTGAATGCTGCCTTTTATCAGTCCCAATGGAATTTGGTTGGGAAATCTGTTTGTGAGCATACCAGGAGAATCTTTGTTGATCCTTCGAAGGTGAAGATGGTTAACCAAACTCATCTTTGTCTGATTCCTAAGAAAGATAGCCCTGAGTGCATGAAAGATTTTAGGCCTATAAGTCTTTGCAATGTCTCCTACAAGATTGTGACTAAGATTATTGCTGACAGGTTGAGAGATTTGATGCCTTTGTTGGTTGCTCCCAATCAGAGCTCCTTTGTGAAGGGGAGACATAGTGCTGATAATATTCTGGTTGCTCAAGAGATGATTCATTCGATGGAAAGGAAGAAAGGGAAGCAGGGTTGGATGATTATTAAGGTTGACCTTGAAAAAGCCTATGATAGGCTTAACTGGCAGTTTATTAAGGATACTCTGGTTGATATGGAGCTGCCCAATAACCTGGTTTCTCTAATTGATAACTGCATTAGTACTAGTGAGTTGAATATGCTTTGGAATGGCCAGCCAACTAAATTTTTCAGTCCTTCTAGAGGAATTAGGCAAGGGGATCCTCTTTCCCCTTACCTTTTTGTTCTATGCTTGGAAAGACTTGGTCAATTGATCCAAATGGCTAATGAGGTGAAGGCCTGGAAGCCCATCATTCTTAGGAAAAATGGTCCTCCCATCTCTCATCTTCTGTTTGCTGATGACATTCTGTTGTGTATGGAAGCTTCTATTGAGCAAGCTCATGTTGTTAACCAGGTTCTGAGGATGTTTTCTGTGCATTCTGGCCAGAATATTAATTTGGAGAAGACCCGGGTGTATTTTTCCAAGAATGTTAGTTTCAGAAGATCCAGTGAGATTAGTGATTGTTTGGGAATAAAGAGTACTCCTAACCTGGGGAAATATTTGGGAGTTTTCTTGAATCATTCTAGAGTCAGCAAAGCTTCTTTTGGGTATGTGATGGATCGGGTCAAAAACAGAATGAATGCTTGGAATATTAAGTCCTTATCTTTTGCTGGGAGACTGACTTTAGCTAAGTCAGTTATAGCTGCCATGCCTACCTATGCTATGCAAACAGCTTGGTTTCCTAAAGCTGTGTGTGATGATATTGAGAAGCAGACCCGTGGTTTTATTTGGGGAACTTCCAAAAAGAAAAGAGGTGTTCATTTGGTGAATTGGGACAGAATGTGTTCTAGCAAACAGAGTGGGGGTGTGGGTTTGAGAAATCTTAGAGTTTTTAATCAAGCTTTTATGATGAAGGTGGGTTATGGTATCCTAACTAAGAAGGACACTCTTTGGGCCAGAGTCCTTAGGAATAAATACAAGTTGGAAGAGGGGCTCCTGCCCAAGGCTGTGAGATCTGTGGGTGATAGTAACATTTGGAAGGGTATATGTTTTTCTTGGGATCATATTCTGGCTGGTTCCACTATTATGTTGGGGAATGGAAGACTTACTAGATTCTGGCTTGATTGTTGGATTCCGGGTATGGGGAGGCTTATTGACAGGGCTACTATGGTTATTCCTGAGGATGAGCTCAAGAGGGATGTTTCCTGCTATGTGAATCAGAATGGGGACTGGGACTGGACCAGATTGAGGGATTTCATTTCTATGGAGACTTTTGGTATGTTATTGGATGTTGAAGTGCCTAAGGATGAAAATGGGGAGGACAAAATCTGTTGGAATCAATCTAGCAATGGCTTATTTTCTGTTAAGTCTGCTTATCAGTTTATTAAAAATAACAATGCTGTTTGTTTTAACCAGAACAGTGTTTGGGATGCTGCCTGGAGTTGGAGAGGTCCTGAAAGGATAAGACATTTCCTATGGCTCCTGATTGGTGATAATTTGCTTACAAATGATCAGAGGAGTAGGAGGCATATGGGTGGTGATGGGGAGTGTTCCAGATGTTCTTTTCCTTGTGAGGATTGTAATCATGTGATAAGGGAGTGTCCTTGGGCTAAGCATGTTTGGAGGCTGTCTACTCCCAGGTCCAGCAGTAGCTTATTTTTTGATGAGAACTTTGCTGATTGGCTCCAAAGGAATTTGGGTAGAGGAAAGGCCAGAAAGCATGAGCAAGATTGGAGCTTATTCTTTGGGGTGACCTGCTGGATGATATGGCAAGCTAGGAACAACTTTGTCTTCAATAATGAGGTGTGCTCTCCCGAAAGTTTCTGCTATAAGGTTAGGACTTATGTTGCCAATTTTTTGCATTCTGAATCTACCTTAGAAGTTTTTGGGCAGAGGCTGTGTTATGGGAGGGTGAGTACTGTGAATTGGTGCCCCCCTTTAGAGGGTTGGATTAAAGTAAATACTGATGGTGCTTGCTCTCTGGATGGCTTGAAGAGTGGGTGTGGTGGTGTGATTCGTGATAGTGCAGGGAAATGGATTGTTGGTTTTATGAAAAAAGTGGGGCAGGGGAATGCTCTAAAGGCCGAACTGTGGAGTGCTCTTATGGGATTGCATGTTGCCTGGGATCATGGGTTTAGGCAAGTTCATTGGGAGGGTGATTCGCTTGAAGCTTTGCATTTGATTCAAAATGGGTGTGATTCTGACCACCCTTTCTTCAAAGTTGTTAAGGAAATTCTGGAGATCAAAGCTAGGGTCTGGAAGGTGATTCTTAGTCATATCAATAGGGAGGGAAATGAGGTTGCCAATTGTTTGGCTAGTAAGGTTGATCATTCTTCCTGGGCCTTAAATATTTTGCCTAATGCTCCCTTGAGCTGTAGTAGGTTTTTAGAAAAGGATCTTTTGGGGTGTAATACCCATAATGATCCTTAGTCTGTCTGTTTTGTTGTTTTGATTTCCCTAATATCCAAAAAAAAAGAACTTAGAATGTCATCCACATTCATAATTTCTTATCATAGTGTTTACACCAAACAAGTTACAAACATTCTAAAGTTACAATTATTTAAACATCAAAATGTAACACCAAACAAGTTACAAACATTCTAAAGTTACAGTTATTTAAACAAGCTAGTAAACAATAAGTTGATCAAGTAGTAATTTGTGATTCAGGGCTGCTGCTTGTTAAATGAAACAAGCCATTCACAAATTCTGCAATGTTTTTTTGAGAACTTCCGTCCTTACCAAAAACTCCTGCAGCCAAAGCCTTCCATTGCATGACATGATTCTTCACTTCTTTGCCTCCCTCACTCTCCATTATATCCCTTATACAATGTTTCAATGCTTCTCTTCTCACAATTTGTTTCTCATCAACTGAAGCTCTAATTCCTATTTTCCAAACATCTACAATATGCTTAGCATTGGTGGCTTGGTCTGACCATTGCGGCATTGCAACAATTGGAACTCCCAAGCTCAGAGCTTCCAATGAAGAGTTCCAACCACAATGTGTTACAAAGCACCCTACAGCCTCATGAGCTAAAACTTTTAGCTGGGAGCACCATGTCACTACCAAGCCCTTCTCTGACTTCTTTTCAAAATCTTTGGGGAGCTTAGTCTCTTCCGAGGCTCTAACCACCCACAAGAAGTAATTTCCACTATCTCTCAAACCACAAGCTAGTTCTTCTGTTTGCTCCTCATTGAGCACTGCTAAACTCCCAAATGAAACATAAACAACAGACCCTTTTGGCTTATCATCTAACCATTCCATGCATTCTTCACTCTTGAATTGTGCAACACCATAATCTTCATCATCTTTAATTCTCTTGTCCAAAAACATGGATGGTATGGATGGTCCTATGGTCCTAAGTTTTGGCCAAATCTTTATTGACCAATCAGCCACCTATAAGCAATTTCGAGTAAACAACTATTGCATGTTGAAAATATTTATTAAAGGATAAAAACAAAATAAAATTGAATTTTAACATAAAATTTTCTTGTAAAAATGGGAGAGTTGGTTTGGTTCATGAAAATTAGTGTTACAAGATTTCAGCTGCATACCTCTTTTTCCAGCTCGTAAAAGGAATTGCACAAGAGCCAATCAGCTTTGTCAATGTTAGAAAGCTGACCCACTAAGAGTTCAAGAAAAGCTGGATCTTCTGCATAGTTAAAGAAGAAAGATGGCATGTCCCTAAGTGCAAGTTGTGGCAGTGCAGGAAGAGAAACCTCTTGCTCAGTAAGGGGAACATGGAGCTTTCCAAGATGGACATGATAGTATATACTATTGACAGCCAAACTTTGAGTGAGGAAAACAGCACCAATTATACCAAATCTCCTTGCAACTTGTAGAGCCCAAGGCATGAATGAATTATATATAAGACAATCAACAGGGTAGTTTGACCTAGCAAGTTTCTCAAGAAGCTCCACAAGAGTGTGTGGCCCTACTTGCCAAAAGCGTTTTAAATAGACCCTTAAGCTCTCTGCTTCTCCAATCCTACCATTGTCAAAACCATCGGATATGGTCTCAAGTGCAATGGAATCTGGCAGTTTGTGCAAGTTCTTGCTGTAGAAAAGGGTGGTGACCAGTGTTACTCTCACCCCTTCATGTTGTAAAAGTTTTGAGAACTGAAGCATGGGATTAATGTGACCTTGAGCTGGATATGCTAAGACTAAACAGTGCATTTTGTTGGCTATGCTTTTCTTCTCCATTTCTCTGATAAACTCTCTTAGCTCTCTTAGTCTTATACATAGCAAATGAGAATTTGTACACGGAAACTATGATGACTTATAAGGCAACTATTGGCGTGTGATCATTAATTTATGAACTTCAATTATATTTTTGCCTTTTACTATTGAACTTTTATTATTGTTGAGTCTTGTGTTAGGAAACACGGGAGGGTCAACATTACCAAATTAAAATTTTCAACTAAAAATTCACTAAGATTATATTAATTATTTTATATTTCTTTAACATCTCCCTCACCTAACAATTCATTGAAATTGAAGGGTGAATGTTGCATTAGGAATTTAGGACAGCCTATTTGTACTAATAAACTCTATAATATTTAATTATTTTTATAAATAGAATGGGGCGGTGAGTCAAAGTGGCAAAGCGAGCGTCCTGCCCAAAAAATCGAGCCAACTTGCACCGCCCACTTTTGAAAATCGGTTGAAAAACTCGGTTCACCTCGCTTGTTTGTCGAGCGGGGTGGGTTGACCGGTCCGGCCAAAGTCGTTTTGCATTATAATAAAAGAAGGTTAGGACCCAATGAGTGCAGCTCAGTTGGTTCCTTGGCGCTGAGTTAGTGGGGTTGGATATGTGTTTGATTCCTGCTGAATGCATTCTTGGGGAGGGGGCTGAACCTTTAGCTATCACTGACCCCGCACTCCGGATTAGTCTCATAGCCGGCTCAAAGAGTCGAAATTTTTGAGGATACCGGAGGGAGCCAACTCGCCTCAAAGAGATAATTAGGGTTGGGTAACTCAAAAAAAAAAAAAAGTTAGGCAAGTTGGTGGATTAGGGGTTGTAAAAATCGACCCACCTCATCCTGTTTCGCAAGCGGAGCGGGTCAGTCCGTCGGGCGAACCTGTTTTATCGGCCTTATATCAAACACCACTAAATCATTTATAAACGAAATAATTTAATTCAAAAATTTAAACTTTTGGTAAGATTTTATATTTACTTAATAGAGACATTGAATGCGACTGACAACACAATTTAGTTTAAATATTAGCAAGAGAAATTCAAATTTTTACTAATTTTTATAATCAGAGACTCCTATGGTATTAAATCATTGATTCGACTATTACCATTCAGTTCATCTATTCATATTCCATTTTAATTGTTTAAAATATTAATTATTTAAATTGACTTTTATATCGAGATTTGCGACAGTTGTCAGTCGAACTGCATATATAATAGAAAATTGCTCCCGGGAGATACCAAAAAAAAAAAGAAAGAAAGAAAATTGCTCCGGTGAAGGTTTGATGGCTTTTGGAGTTGTTTAGATATGTCTAATTAATAATGTTGGTATATTTGATTTATTTTTTTTCCAATTTACTGATAAAAGATTTAATTTTTTCTTAGACTATTCCAGCATCTGATCTAAAACTAGCTTTGGGAAAGGGTTAGGGTAGTTTCACATGCACGATTTGAAGGAAGGAGACATTGTTAAATTTATTTGAATAATGTTGAGGAGAACACCATACATGTGATCATATTTCGAAAGTAAAGATGTTGTGTTTCTATTATTGATTGAACCTTTTGTTGTGTTGGTTCTTGAGTATGATACTCAAGATTTCTTTAGTAATGTTGTGCTTTTTGTTTATTTTTCTTTTTACTAATATAGTACAAAGTTTTTAAGTTTTTAGTAGAATTGTTAGGACAAGATTGCTAGTCAGTATTCTTGACATGCATAATGTTTCTAAATTTCATAACCGTTATTTTTAATCTTTTAAAACTTTTAGTTTTCCGAAAAATAATTTTTAAATTTGTGGTTTCAATTTTTGTTTTCCCTTTGACTAAAATATTTTCATAAGCATTGTATTTTGAAAAATTGACCAAATTATAAGAAAAATCCTACCGAAATTTTGATAGATTCTTCCATAGCCCTTTTGTATGTTAGGATATATGTTGGTAGTAGTTAAGTGATACTTAATTCATAGTTGGGTGACTTAGGTAAGCTAATAGTTGATGCATCTTTGTAATGTATTAATTAGTCATGAGCCGGAGTTCATGTTGCGACAAAAATTATCAACTTTTTTTTTTTTTTTTAAATATCTGAGTTAATTATTTTTTTTAGTACATATATCTGAGTTAATTTTGAAACTAGTTATAATGGTGGAGTGAAGGAGGGGCGATTGTCCCGTTCAAGTTTATAACACTTTAGATTTGAACATTATTTTTTATTTTTTCATTACAAAGTTAGTGAACGTCTCCTTTCAAAATTTAACAAGTCTTTAGTTGTAGTAAGTATTATATATACTTTTGTCATATAAATTGTTGTAATTTAAAAAAAAAATATATATATATATATATATATATGTACGTTACTATTTTGCCCCTATACATACAAAAAATATGGTTCCGGCATTCTATGTCAACGATTTTTGTTCGTTTGTACGTTATTTCAAGCCAACACTATATATGTCGTTGAAGGTTGGCATGCATTTTCACATATGTAAGGGTGACCTACAGAATAAATTGCTGATGATGTACAACGGTTATAATGAACCAATGCCTTTGTTAAGAAAACAACTTTTTTTTTCTTCATAAACTAAAACATAAAATAAAATTTGTTTGGTTATCTATTGTTTATTATAATGATCCTAAATGGTAAATCTTAATTAGAGGTTTAATTTAAGGATTTAAATGTCATAATTAGATTCAGAACGTGATTTCGAGTATTTTGACTGTAATCATGACTAGGTCATAAACAGTGTCTTCTATCGGATAATCTGCATTCTTGTGAATCAACTGGTAGAGCTTAAATAAGCAAATGAATTTAGAGACATAATTTGGCAATTCTGATGCCAAATATGAATTCAGAACGAAAAAATGTATAGTCTGCACTTTTCGTGAAAATCTCATGAATAATATATTCTACTGGTTATTTTATACCGCTATTTAAGCTACCGGTAGAGTCCAGAAAATAAATAATTGGTGAAATAAGAATAAAAAAATCCAATATATGCCAAACAAGTCTTGATAGACCCAAAAATGATGAATTAATAAGTTTTAAGTTTCGTATGCAAACGACGCACAGATAGTGATTCACAGTGCATTTCGTCAAAAACGATGAAGAAGCCATACTGTAACTTATGAATATTGTTCGTTAGAGAATAAAAATTAATGTAAATGAGTTCAGAAAAATAAAAATATATTCGTAGCTTTAAGTTAGTTTCGGTTCAATTTAAGTGAAATTATACGATAGGAAAATAACCGGTAAAAAGGGTCACATGTGTATATAAGTCCAAATCACTTAAGTTGGCACTATTCACATCAGTTTCCTTCCTTCTTCCTCTCTCTCTCTCTCTCTCCATGGCCGATCTCCCTCCACCATTAGAGCTAGGTTTTCAAGCTTTGTTCATCCTTTGATTTCTCCCTCCACACTCAACCAAATCATTAAGTCTATTACACAAAATTTATAGTAAATCACCCAAGGAATCCATTCCACTACTTGGTTTAGGCTATAATTGCTTGTGTGAGGAGTTCTTCCCTTCCCCCAATTCGAATCACTATTCATCAAAGAGAGAAATTGTGGTTTTCCATGGAGCTTTGCTTGGAGGTTATTCTCTAGGCTTGGTATAAGGGATTAGAGGTGAGAAATCTCTATTTCCATGGCTTGATTTTTATGATTCAAGTTTTAAAATGTTGAAGCATGTTTTGGTGGGAAATAATTGAGTTTGAAATTTAAAATTTATGATGAGTTTGTGTTGTTTAGGAAGTTATAATGTGATTTAAACACTAACATGTGTTGAAGATTGAAAAATCTCATTTCACTCCCTTCCCTAGGTTCGACCATGATAGATGATTTAGGGTTCATTGTTCACAAATTTAATTGCATGGATTGTGAAGGTTGTATGTTGGTGTAAGTGGAGATTTAAGTGTGAAATTGAAAACACCAAAGTGGGAAAAAGATGCTATGGTGTTGTACCCCATGTTTCGGCCATAATGTACTATTGAAGGGATTGATGTTCAAAATTTAATTGGACATATTGCATAGAAATATGTGTATGTGCAAGTGGTAAATTAAGTGGAGAAAATGAATTGTAAAAGAAATAAAACCCTTGACTTTTCCTTATACGGCCTATAGGGTAATTTAGGGATGAATTAGGTCACATTTTGTTTTGATAATGTGTTGAATTTCCAATGCATGTAAGGGATAAAATTAGGCAGTGAAATGACTTGGGAATTGTTGAAAAATATCTTGGTTTGGCACGGCTTTATGAACACAAATAGGCAAAGTTAGACTTAAAATTGTTATGAGAATGTATGCATAATTTAGGGGCTTTGTGTGGATTCTAGGAATTATGAGTTGTATCCATTGATTTGATGCAAAAATTCCTAGTTTTCCCTAGATGTTGGTTCGGCCATTTAGGCTTTGTGGGGGCTTGGAATTGTTAAAAATTATAAATAATATTTTAGAAGCTTGGTGGGGTTATTTTAGGCTATGTGAGTAGGAAACCATGAAGGTGCTTGTGGTTCATGTAATCATCTTTAAAAGGGTCTAATAAAGAAATTGGGAAAACTATGATCTTGACTTGTGTATTGGCATAGATTTAGCATAAGTGTGAAGAAATGAAAATAAGCGATAAAATGTATGCCTTATGTAAAAATCACGGCATGGTATCATTTTATTGATTTTGTTGTGGATTCTTTCTCTAGGTGTGCCTAGGGACTAAAAGAGTTTGGATCCTGTTGGAGCTACATAAGTAACTTGTGCGACAAGTAAGCGAATTAGTAAAGCTTCAAGAGGTAAGCTCTATGTTTAAGGAGTCTTTTCCTGCTTGAGTGCTCCACCATGGTTAGTGAACTATGGTTGGATTTTATGATTGTTTTGATGCTTTGTATAGATGCATTCATATAGAGCTATTTGATAATATAATATGTTTTGTTCTGATATGATTTCTGTAATGATCTATGGCCTGTATTGTACACTGATGTCCGCTTGGGGTCCTCCCTTGGGAATGACTGCGTACGCCTCTGATAATGTATGTATATATGTTTTGTTTTGTGATGATATCTGTTATACGTTGCTTTGTATACTCTGTATCTGACTCTCATGCAGGAGTGGACCTAGGGGTATGGAGAATTCTATAAACCTGGAGCTTATTGAGATTTGTTATCTCACCCCTTTTTGGGGACACCATTTCAGGTTCTCAGATTACTGGTGAGCCCTCACTAGGCAAGGACACGACACGTGGTTAGAGGTGCTACGACGGACTAGATTGACTGAGTAGCTGTAGGCTACTACTAGTTTGGATTATACTCTGGTTATTTTGTATTCCATTCTTTTGGTGGATCATGATGTCTGATCCGATATTTGTATATGGCCTGTATATGTTTTGTACATGTTTCCGTTTTGATGCATGTACAATTGTGTATTCAGGCATGCTTATATTATGATGCAGTATTCAATTATATGTTTACATGTTGGATTTGCATGTTGTTAGATCTAGTAGCACAGAGCCAAGTTATGCATGCACCCATGGATGGGTATATAGTCCTATAGGGATATCTGATATTTCTGAAATCGTATATGGTGTAAATTGTTTATCAAGAAGCCTTGAGAGTGGGATTTGAAAATCCCCAGTTGTCCAATTTACAGAGGTTACTCGGCCCGATTCTCGTTTTCGACAAATAAGAATTAAATTATGAGAAGTATGCAATGTGATATACCATGTGAAAAGGATTAAAGAAAAAGAAAAAATTAGCTCGTATTTTCGTAAGTTAAATCTTCCGTTGTTTCTGTTTGTATCATATGTTTGTTAATTGAACCGGCTCGAGATGGGGATGTTACATTTATGGGATAGGTTATTCTACCTACATTTTCTTTATCTATTTTTTATCTTACTCTCTCCAACTCCATTAGATCAGAATCTGAATCTCATTAGGAGAGAGAAATCATAAGGCTAGTTGAAATTTTGATCTAATAGTATTGGAGAATGATAGACAAAGATAAGCAGGAAAAAAAAATTAGGTAGAATATTGTTTATTAGATTGTTTTGAAAACTTATTTTTCATAATTTATTTTTGAGTTTGGTGTTTATCATTTTACATGATATAAAATTGTGTCATTTTAAGTAAGAAAAATAGATATACAATAAAAATCATGGGGGAAGAAAATGAGTGATTCTTTTAATTTAAATTAAAAAAAAACTAGTTTTAACTAAATGACCATCCTTTAAAATGGCAAATGATTTTTCCTTTATTTTTTAGGATTGAAAAATAAAAATGCTTTTTAGATGTTTTTATTTTCTTATTCTTATTTTAAAGAATGTTTTAACTAAATGACCATCCTTTAATATCCTTTATGGATTTTCTATTGTCATTTGAATTCCATAAAAATAATTAACCTAATTACATATAATGATGTGACTGTTGGAATTAATGAGAATAATATACAATGATCCATTGGTTATGAATAAGAAGTGGGTTAATAGAGAGAAAAAGAGAAAAGGGAAGATGAAGAGTTATGTGGGTTATTTAAGAAAGTCCCACATTGGACAATTGGTAGAAAGTGGGAGAGTATATAAACTCCCACCACCATCTCCTTAATTGGCCCTTGGGTCACTACATATTTTATGTAGGGGGAGGAGATAGGTGGGCCTTGGTTCACCACCACACACACGCGCCGCCGCCGCCGTCCGTCCGGCCGGCTCGGCTCGGTTCGGTTGTGTTGTGTTGTAATAAAAATAATTTTTTATTAAATTATTTTTATTTTTTGTCCAAACGTTGCTTCCCTCCAAAATTCGAACCCAACCGCCGTTTTTTGAACCGAACCGGTTCTTCCTATTCGCGAACCGGTTAAAGGACGTGTCTACTCGCCGAACCGGTCACCGGTTGTACCTGTTCGTCGGAACGGTCACCGGTCATACCCGTTCGCCACCGTCAGACACGGCGGTTCGCCGCCGGCGACTGTTCATCGTGACCGGTCAGTGTCTATAAATAGACACTGACACATTCGAAAAATCCATCCGGTTTTCTGCACAGAACCTCTGCCGGAATTTTTGTTCTTCCGGTATTGCATACTGTTCTTCATCCTCCGGTGTAAATTCTTCTGGCATCCTGTTGTGTTCGTTTGGGCTGTTGACTGGTAGTGCCGCCACTCTTCAGACGAAATCCGTTCTATCCTGGGAGACAAGTGTCCATCAACCTTTGGCATCAGTGAGGGGGCAAATTGTCTTAAGGAGACACGTTCTGTGGGCTCGGATTTAATTCCTCTACTGCATTCATTCTTCTGATTCTGTCTGTTTCAAACATATCAAGTAAGCCTGTTCTTATTTTATTTTTTATTGCACAGTGATAACTCTGATCATCTACCCCTTCTGTCAAATACATGGGTTCAAGGCAATAGTGATTTGATATCACCCTCTGTCTCCTATAACAATCTTAAGACAATTTCGGTGTTTTGAACCTGTGATCAGTATATTTTATTTTTCGTTATACTGTATCTGTTTTAATTACTGTGTGACGAATTAATCTGTGTGATTAATTTCGGATTCTGTTTGTGTAACAGAAATGGCTAGTGTAAGTACAAACAATGCCAATGTGAATGCCTCTGTTCCAATCCATGCTGATAAGCCTGAAAAACTGAATGGAACAAATTTCAAACGCTGGCAACAGAAGATGTTGTTCTATTTGACAACACTGAGTCTGGATCGTTTCCTCAAGGAAGATGCTCCCACACTGAATGAGGGAGAACAATCTGACAAGGAAAAGGTTGCAGACATTGATGCTTTTAAGCATTCTGACTTCCTTTGCAAGAACTATATTCTCAATGCTCTAGACAACTCATTGTATAATGTGTACTGTACCCTGAAGACCAGTAAGGAACTTTGGGAAAGTCTGGACAAAAAGTATAAAACTGAGGATGCTGCCTTGAAGAAATTCATAGTTGGCAGATTCTTAGACTTCAAGATGCAAGACTCCAAATCTGTTATGAGTCAAGTTGAGGAACTTCAAGTGATTGTGCATGAAATTCATGCAGAAGGAATGTCTCTCAGTGAGTCATTCCAAGTTGCTGCCTTCATAGAGAAATTACCAAACTCTTGGAGGGACTTCAAGAATTATCTGAAGCATAAGCGCAAGGAATTGTCACTTGAAGATCTGGTTACCAGATTGAGAATAGAAGAAGACAATAAGATGTCTGACAAGAGGAATGGCAACAACCCTATGATCTCCAAGGCTAATGTAGTTGAAGAGGGATCTAAGTCAAAGAAGAGGAAATATTCTGAAGATGGAAATGCTAAGCAAGGAAAGGGCAATAAGTTCAAAGGCAACTGTTTCAATTGTGGGAATCCTGGCCACCGTGCAAGGGATTGTAAGAAGGAACAAAAGAAAGATCAGAGGAAGCCACAAAAGTTCAATAAGAAGAAGAAGAGCACTCAGGCCAATATGAATTGCTGATCAGGTTGAAGAATTGAATCTGGCAGCAGTGGTGATGGAATGCAATCTTATTGGAGACACCAAGGAATGGTGGGTGGACACTGGGGCCACAAGACATGTCTGCTCAAACAAGAGGATGTTCTCCTCCTATACTCCTACTGATAATGGTGAGAAACTCTATATGGGTAACTCATCTACTTCAAAAGTTGAAGGTGTGGGAAAAGTGGCTTTGAAGATGACATCTGGCAAGATTGTGACACTGAATGATGTGCTGCATGTGCCTGATATTCGCAAAAACTTAATCTCTGGATCTCTGTTAAGCAAGAATGGCTTTAAACTTGTATTTGTTTCCGATAAGTTTGTACTTACTAAGAATGATGTGTATGTAGGAAAGGGCTACCTTAGTGAGGGCCTTTTCAAACTGAATGTGATGACTGTAAACAATTCTGATATTATTAATAATACTTCTACTTCTGTTTACTTGCTTGAGTCTTCTAATTTATGGCATAATAGATTAGGACATGTTAATTTAAGGTCAATTAAGACTTTGATGCATTTAGATTTATTACCTAAATTTGAATGTTTAAATGATAAGTGCCAAGTATGTGTTGAATCAAAATTTTCAAAATTACCTTTTAAATCAGTTGAAAGATCAACCGAATTATTAGATTTAATACATACTGATATAAGTGATATGAAATCTACACCATCTAGGGGTAATAAGAAATACTTTATTACATTTATTGATGATTGCAGTAGATATTGTTATGTATACTTACTTAATAGTAAAGATGAAGCAATTATTGCTTTTAAGCAATATAAAAGTGAAGTTGAGAATCAACTCAACAAGAAAATTAAAATGGTAAGGAGCGATCGTGGGGGAGAATTTGATGGCCCCTTCGAGGAATTCTGTATGGAGTCTGGTATTATACATCAGACTACAGCTCCTTATTCACCGCAATCAAATGGGATTGCAGAAAAGGAAAAATCGGACATTAAAAGAGATGATGAATGCCATGTTGATTACGTCCGGTTTACCACAGAATTTATGGGGGGAAGCCATGTTGACGGCTAACTATATAATTAATAGAATGCCCCACAAAAAGACAAAAAACATACCATATGACATATGGAAAGGTAAAAAGCCATCCCTGAAATACTTTAGAGTGTGGGGGTGCTTGGCTAAGGTTGCGGTTCCTAAACCTAAAAGGTTGAAGATCGGACCTAAAACCGTGGATTGTGTATTCATCGGTTATGCACTTAATAGTAGTGCTTATCGGTTTCTAGTGTATAAATCAGATGTATCAGATATACATGCTAATACGGTGATTGAGTCAAGGGAAGTTACTTTCTTTGAAGATATATTTCCGTATAAGAAAATAAATGAATCCAGTGGCAATAATGATGATAAGATATCAAGTGATAACAACAATGATCAGGTTGTTATACCTCGAGATGCTACAACTAATGCTGATCCTGTAGAGGATATAGAAGATGAACCTAGACGTAGCAAGAGGCAAAGGACAGCCACATCCTTTGGACCTGAATTCATGACCTATTTATTAGAAAATGAGCCTCGGACTTATAAGGAAGCTATAATGTCTCCAGAAGGACCATTCTGGGAAGAGGCTATCAATAGTGAGATAGAGTCTATCTTGTCCAACCACACTTGGGAATTGGTAAATCTTCCTCCTGGCAACAAGCCTTTAGGGAGTAAGTGGGTGTTCAAAAGAAAAATGAAAGAGAATGGCACTATTGATAAATATAAAGCAAGGCTTGTGGTAAAAGGCTACAGGCAACGTGAAGGTCTCGATTATTTCGATACTTATTCTCCTGTTTCACGGATCACATCCATTAGGATGTTGATCGCAGTAGCTGCTTTGAATGGACTAGAAGTACATCAAATGGATGTTAAAACGGCATTCTTAAACGGGGACCTGGAAGAAGAGATATATTTAGAACAACTTGAAGGTTTTGTTGTTCCAGGACAAGAACGGAAAGTCTGTCGCTTAATAAAATCCCTTTACGGGTTAAAGCAAGCTCCAAAGCAATGGCATGCGAAATTTGATAGTGTTATGTTATCAAATGGATTTCGAATTAATGAGTGTGACAAATGTGTCTATGTTCGAAATACAGGAAAAGGGTTTGCAATTGTCTGTCTTTATGTAGACGACATGTTGATTATGGGTAGTAATTGTCAAATGATCAACGCTACTAAACAATTACTGAAAAGTAAATTTGATATGAAAGATATGGGGATAGCAGACGTTATCCTAGGTATTAAAATCTATAGAACATCTGCAGGGTTGACCTTATCACAAGCTCACTATATAGCTAAGGTTCTTGAGAAATTCAAAAGTTTGAATATAACCCCTGTGAGGAACCCTGTAGATTGTAATCTTAGTTTATTAAAGAACACTGGTAAAGCTACAACACAAAAGCTGTATGCTCAAGTGTTGGGTAGCCTGATGTATGTTATGAACTGCACCAGACCTGATATTGCTTATCCAAG
>JAVKPL010007290.1:10000-12500 GCA_032173675.1 Gastrolobium villosum
GATCAATGAAGAGGATTGCGATGCGGGATGAAACTTGGATGATATTAATGAGTTAGTTATAAAGTAATGAGGCTGTTATGTGTGGAGTTATGTTATTCATATCAATGATTAATGAGTCAGTTATAAAGTAATGAGGCTGTTACGTGTGGAGTTATGTTATTCAGATCAATGAAGAGGATTGCGATGCGGGATGAAACTTGGATGATATTAATGAGTTAGTTATAAAGTAATGAGGCTGTTATGTGTGGAGTTATGTTATTCATATCAATGATTAATGAGTCAGTTATAAAGTAATGAGGCTGTTACGTGTGGAGTTAAGTTATTCAGATCAATGAAGAGGATTGCGATGCGGGATGAAACTTGGATGATATTAATGAGTTAGTTATAAAGTAATGAGGCTGTTATGTGTGGAGTTATGTTATTCATATCAATGATTAATGAGTCAGTTATAAAGTAATGAGGCTGTTACGTGTGGTGTTATGTTATTCAGATCAATGAAGAGGATTGCGATGCGGGATGAAACTTGGATGATATTAATGAGTTAGTTATAAAGTAATGAGGCTGTTATGTGTGGAGTTATGTTATTCATATCAATGATTAATGAGTCAGTTATAAAGTAATGAGGCTGTTACGTGTGGAGTTATGTTATTCAGATCAATGAAGAGGATTGCGATGCGGGATGAAACTTGGATGATATTAATGAGTTAGTTATAAAGTAATGAGGCTGTTATGTGTGGAGTTATGTTATTCATATCAATGATTAATGAGTCAGTTATAAAGTAATGAGGCTGTTACGTGTGGAGTTAAGTTATTCAGATCAATGAAGAGGATTGCGATGCGGGATGAAACTTGGATGATATTAATGAGTTAGTTATAAAGTAATGAGGCTGTTATGTGTGGAGTTATGTTATTCATATCAATGATTAATGAGTCAGTTATAAAGTAATGAGGCTGTTACGTGTGGAGTTATGTTATTCAGATCAATGAAGAGGATTGCGATGCGGGATGAAACTTGGATGATATTAATGAGTTAGTTATAAAGTAATGAGGCTGTTATGTGTGGAGTTATGTTATTCATATCAATGATTAATGAGTCAGTTATAAAGTAATGAGGCTGTTACGTGTGGAGTTATGTTATTCAGATCAATGAAGAGGATTGCGATGCGGGATGAAACTTGGATGATATTAATGAGTTAGTTATAAAGTAATGAGGCTGTTATGTGTGGAGTTATGTTATTCATATCAATGATTAATGAGTCAGTTATAAAGTAATGAGGCTGTTACGTGTGGAGTTAAGTTATTCAGATCAATGAAGAGGATTGCGATGCGGGATGAAACTTGGATGATATTAATGAGTTAGTTATAAAGTAATGAGGCTGTTATGTGTGGAGTTATGTTATTCATATCAATGATTAATGAGTCAGTTATAAAGTAATGAGGCTGTTACGTGTGGAGTTATGTTATTCAGATCAATGAAGAGGATTGCGATGCGGGATGAAACTTGGATGATATTAATGAGTTAGTTATAAAGTAATGAGGCTGTTATGTGTGGAGTTATGTTATTCATATCAATGATTAATGAGTCAGTTATAAAGTAATGAGGCTGTTACGTGTGGAGTTATGTTATTCAGATCAATGAAGAGGATTGCGATGCGGGATGAAACTTGGATGATATTAATGAGTTAGTTATAAAGTAATGAGGCTGTTATGTGTGGAGTTATGTTATTCATATCAATGATTAATGAGTCAGTTATAAAGTAATGAGGCTGTTACGTGTGGAGTTATGTTATTCAGATCAATGAAGAGGATTGCGATGCGGGATGAAACTTGGATGATATTAATGAGTTAGTTATAAAGTAATGAGGCTGTTATGTGTGGAGTTATGTTATTCATATCAATGATTAATGAGTCAGTTATAAAGTAATGAGGCTGTTACGTGTGGAGTTATGTTATTCAGATCAATGAAGAGGATTGCGATGCGGGATGAAACTTGGATGATATTAATGAGTTAGTTATAAAGTAATGAGGCTGTTATGTGTGGAGTTATGTTATTCATATCAATGATTAATGAGTCAGTTATAAAGTAATGAGGCTGTTACGTGTGGAGTTATGTTATTCAGATCAATGAAGAGGATTGCGATGCGGGATGAAACTTGGATGATATTAATGAGTTAGTTATAAAGTAATGAGGCTGTTATGTGTGGAGTTATGTTATTCATATCAATGATTAATGAGTCAGTTATAAAGTAATGAGGCTGTTACGTGTGGAGTTATGTTATTCAGATCAATGAAGAGGATTGCGATGCGGGATGAAACTTGGATGATATTAATGAGTTAGTTATAAAGTAATGAGGCTGTTATGTGTGGAGTTATGTTATTCATTGATTGATATTAATGAGTCAGTTATAAAGTAATGAGGCTGTTATGTGTGGAGTAATGAGGCTGTCATGTGTGGAGTTATGTTATTCATTGATTGATATTAATGAGTCAGTTATAAAGT
>JAVKPL010007291.1:0-29678 GCA_032173675.1 Gastrolobium villosum
TCTATCTCTTTGCTTTTAAATCTTGCTCAAAGAATCTCTCATCGTTTTCATCTTCAATAGGAATAGGGCCAAATATCATCAATTTAAATGATTTTACATGTTCCACAACCTTCCATGTCAAAAGTAAGGCTGTTAATCAAGTTTTACTTTTTTTCCTTTTCATTATTCTATCCAACAGTGAAACAATCATTATTACATGTATAGCAAATTTTCTAATTAAAGGGAAATCATGTGATGCAGAGTGAAGTATCACGCACTAAGCTTCTTATATCAGCATAATTGATACACTTTCCTTGATCTGCAAAAAGTGTTAGCTTCAAATTTCCTTGTCCAACTTCAAATCTTGACTATCCACTACTTTGGTATATAATTTGTGACGATCTCGTGGAACCTGAACATAAGAAAATGCATTTATCACAAAGTTCATGTTTTTAGCATAGAAAGCAAATAAAAACTAGTATAGTCAATAAATGAGTATCTCCTTACCTCATTCCCGGATGAGCAACTTTTATATGCCAAATTTAAAAGCCCCTTTGCCAACACATAAAGACTTAAATCAAGGATAACAATAGTTATATAATGCTATAAGCTCACATAGTAAGAAGATTTTGAAGAGTTCACTTCATATGCAAAGCCAAAGTAATAACCCAAACCACAATTAAATTCCTTAAAGAATACATTTAAGTACTCTGCCTCAATTGATACATGGTACATGCACATAAAAACAGTTTATACAATGGCAATGAGGGTCGGGTAATGATCAATATAAATTTTAAACAGAGAAAAATGATAGAAATTACAAGATTAAATAGAAAATGTGCAACTTAAGGCATTCTACACCTAAGGAAGCAATAATAGGCTATAACTATTACTCCATAAAAGCCAATAACATAATGATGGATCCATCGACTTCTAGTAAATCCTCAAAAATAAGGAAACCACATGAACGGTTCAAGAAAGGCAGTTGGGAGAAAACAAACAAATACTAACCCACCAAACAACATGAGGAATAACCCAGAGCCACCATGACTAAAAAAATCTATGAGGTAGCAATCTCGTTATACCTTTGATAGAGGAACATTCCATTGAGAGGAAAAATAAAGTATATCTGCACACCACAAAAATCAAATGACTTTCAGTATTAACGATGACCATAGAGTTATCAATTCCAGTAGCAACACACAAAACCAATACAACAAATAAACAAGTATGAGTTAATATCGAAATGAATTCAGAATACAAAACATGAGAGATACCAATCAAGGAAGCCTGGCACACAGTATACAAGCATTCATGAAATAAATAGTTTGAAATAAAAAATAGTGAAAATGGAAGAACATTTACCTTGAAATGCGAAAAATTGATTCAACAAGAGGGCAGTAAGAACCTTAAAAAATTGGGGAGAAATAGGGAATGCAGTTGATTCGAGAGCAATGTTAGGTTATGGTAACCTAAAGAAGAGAAGAACAGAACGTAAATAAGAGAAATGAAAAGTCTGTATTGAACTTTCTGAATGAATGAATAACAAACAACCTCTTGCAATGTATTTATACAATACAAGCAACTAACTGAATGCCAACTAGCTACCCACGTGTGAGCTAACTGACTCACCGCCCAATGGAATACATGCAACAAGACACGTGTTGCCCTCACAGATCCATCACTACAATACTACAGCAATTATCCGTACAAAACTAACTATGCAACAAAGTCATTTTATCTGGAAGAATGTTTCCTATCTCTACAAGATCTTCTGAGTGTAACATTGCCCCCCCTTCAACAATGATCTTGTCCTCAAGGTTAAGAGATGGATAACACTGAATCAACTCATGTTCCTTTTCCCATGAAGCATCCTCCGGAACAGTGTTGGACCACTGAATCAGAAACTCCCTTATGCTTTGTCCCTGGTGAGAAGAAGGACGTGTGGCTAAGACTGCTATCGGCACCTGTACAGGTCTGTTGTCGACAGCAGAAAGTGGCAGAGGATTAGACACAATTGGAAGTGAACTTATACATGGTTTCAGTTGTGAAACATGAAACACTGGATGTATTTGACTTCGTGGAGGCAACTGCAACTCATAAGCCGTATTGCCAAGCTTGCGAATAACTTCAAAGGGACCAAAGAAGTGCTTAGCCAACTTGTGATTGGCCCTCCTCTCCACCGTCACCTGTCTATAAGGTTGTAATCTGGTCCACACCTTATCTCCCACATTGAATGAGCGTTCTTTATGATGTTTATCAAATTGCATCTTCATGCGATTCTGAGCACGCTGCAGATGAGCCTTCAGCTGCGTGAGAACTTCATTCCTTTGCTGCAACAGTGTATCAATGGCCTCCAACTTAACCAATCCTCGAGGATAAAAAGGAATCATGACTGGAGGCTTACCAAAGACCGCCTGATAAGGGGACATCCCAATAGCTGAGTGAACAGCCGAATTATAGTGATATTGTGCCCAACCCAAATAACTACTCCAAGAATTCGATTGCTCATAGCAAAACGATCGGAGATACTGTTCCAGATATCTATTAGTCACTTCTGTTTGACCATCAGATTGTGGATGGTATGAAGAAGTAGTGCGTAGAGTAGTACCACTTAACTTGAATAAATGGTTCCAAAACTTACTCAAGAAAATGCGATCTCTTTCAGTCAATATAGATCTAGGAAAACCATGAACTCTAACTATCAAGTCACAAAATAAATTGGCAACTGTGAAAGCTGTGTAGGAGTTTGGTAATTGACCAAAATACGCAAATTTAGACAATCTGTCTATAACAACTAAAATAGTTGTGAATCCCTTCGATGGAGGCAAGCCCGTTATAAAATCCATGGAAAGCTCCTCAAAAATGCCTTCTGGAATAGGAAGTGGCTGCAACAGCCCTGCAACCTTGGAAGGCTCATATTTGACTTGTTGACAAACCATGCAACTTTGAACAAATTGTTTCACATCCTTTTTCATAGCTTGCCAATGGAATGTGGCTGTCAAACGCAAATATGTTCTCAACACACCAGCATGACCTCCAATCAAGGAGGAATGAGATTCTTTTATTAGCAAAGGAATCAAGGAGGAAGAAAGACTAAGGAAATATTTTCCCTTGTATAACAGTAACCCTTCTCCACTCACCATATCAGGCACACTGGTAGGCTGCTCTTTTAGCTTGGAATGAATCTGCAATAAGTGAGGATCAGCCATATTTTGTTTTTTAATTTCCGAAAGAAGGTCGAACTCTGGTTCAGAAATGGACACACATAGAGTACCATCCTCATCAAACATCCGAGATAAAGCATCAGCCACTATGTTGGCAGGACCAGGTTTGTATTCAATGTGGAATGAATAACCCATCAATTTGCATAGATACTTTTGCTGTTCAGCTGTATGGATGGTCTGAGTAAGAAGTTCCTTGATACTTCTATGATCGGTTCTGATAATAAACTTGGTTCCAAGCAGATATTGCCTCCATCTTTTAACGGCTGTAGTGATAGCATATAACTCCCGAATATAAGTGGAAGAGCTAGCTAGCCTTGGTCCTAACTTCTTGCTGAAATAAGAAATCAGTTGCTCACCTTGAAGCAATACAGCACCCACTCCTTGATTCGAAGCATCAGTGTCCAACACAAACACTTCCTCAAAGTTAGGTAACTTCAACACTGGTGTTTGGGACATAGCAGTCTTTAATTGCAAAAAGGCTTCGTCAGCTGTAGATGACCAAGAAAACACAACTGATCCCTTCAATAAATTTGTCAATGGAAGAGCCAATGAAGCATAACCTTTGACAAAGCGTCTGTAATAACCAGTTAAACCAAGGAAACCTCTCAACTGTTTAATGTTTCGTGGAGTAGGCCATTGAAGCATGCTGAAATTTTCTTTGGATCCGCACACACACCCTTGTCATCAACCACATGGCCCAAATACTCAATAGAAGTCTGACCAAATGCACATTTGCTGAGTTTAACAAAGAACTCATATTGCTGTAAGGACCGAAGAGTTAATTCCAAATGTTTAACATGCTCCTCGATAGTTTTGCTGAATACCAAGATATCATCAAAGAAGACTATGATAAATCTCCTCAAATAAGGCTTGAACAGGTGGTTCATAACAGCTTGGAAGGTGGCAGGAGCATTTGTCAACCCAAAGGGCATAACTAAGAACTCATAATGGCCCTCATGTGTTCTAAATGCAGTCTTGTAAGCATCGGCAGGTAGCAAACGGATTTGATGATATCCAGCCCTCAAGTCCAACTTGGTGAAGATGGTTGAACCTCCCAATTCATCTAAGAGCTCATCAATCGTTGGAATTGGAAATCTATCTTTGACTGTAACAGAATTAAGGGCCCTGTAATCAATGCATAGTCTCCAAGAGTTGTCTTGCTTTCGAACTAGAAGAACTGGTGAAGAGAAAGGGCTATTCGAATGCTGAATGAAGCCAGCAATCAACAATTCGAACACCTGCCTCTCAATTTCTGATTTTTGGTTATGACCATATCTGTAAGGTCTCACATTAATAGGTTTGGTTCCTTCCTCGAAATGAATGGAATGGTCCAATCCCCGAAATGGAGGTAGTCCACTAGGCACAGCAAACAGCTGCTGAAATTGCAGCAAAATGGACCATAAAAGAGGATGAACATTTGGTTGCAATGCTTTCAACTCAGTACAGCAAACAGGTTGCAACTTGGAATCCTTCTCTTCCAACAATAAATTGCACGATTCCCAATCCTTGGTAAGCAAAACATTCATGGAAGCAGTAACAGAAACATTATTATGACCTTGCAATGAAATTGAGTTACCCTGCCAAGTGAAATCCATAGATTTCCTAACATAATCATGAGTAACCTTGCCTAATTTTTCCAGCCAAGGCATGCCCAAAATAATGTCAATACCAGATAAGTCCAACACCCATAGATCACAAACAAACATAGTGCCTTGAATCGACAGTGGCTCCTTCAAACACTTCCTATCAGAATACATGATCTCACCATTTCCCTGAAAAATACGAATTCTATGGGAATGTGACATTGGTAATGCAAGCTTAATGGCCAATTGCTTCTGAATGAAGTTGTGAGTGCTGCCAGAATCAACTAAAATAGAAAAAGTGATACCTGCTAGAGCAGAAGAAAACACCAAGGCTCGATAATGATTGTTATCACTCAAAGTGTGTAAGGATGCATCCTTTGATTCACTTGAGATATGGTCAACTTGCCAAACTATCTGCTCCTCCTCCAGATTCTCTTGTACATCTTCTTCTTCACCAAGCAACAACATCATCTTATTTTTACAGATGTGTTTTGAAGACCATTTTTCATCACAAGTATAGCAGAGGCCCAATTCCCTACGCTTATGCAGATCGGCATTGAGTACTCGTTTGAGGTGAGTAGGAGCTGGTAAAGCCAACCGTTGGGATTGTGCAACTGGTGGTGGAAGCACAGTGGAATTCGTGGAATTGTTTGGAGCCACTGAATGAACCTCAGTAATCTGCACTGGTTTCGAAAAGAACTTCTTAGGAGCCGCTTGAAAAGAATTCTTCAAGTCACCAAAGTGATCATCATAAGCCATTGCTAATTGAATAGCATGATGCAAGGAGTTTGGTTCCCTTAATTGAACAGCACTTCGGAGCTCAGATTGAAGACCAGAGATGAAAAAATTCATCAAAAGATCATCATCCAAATCCAGAATTTGATTAACCAATGCCTCAAATTGTTGAACAAAAGAACGAAGAGAAGAGGATTGTGTCAATTTAGACAAAGCGCCCTTCACATTTATGAACCCAGACATTCCAAAACGTTGACGCAAAGCTGAAGCAAACTCATTCCACCTTCGAGCTTTACCTGTATTAAAGGTCCATTGGAACCACGATGCTGCTATGCCCTCCATCTTCAGACCAGCCAAGGACACCTTAGTTTCTTCAGGAATCAATTGCAAATTGAAGAAAATCTCTGTTTTAAAGATCCAATTATTAGGATCATTGCCATTAAAAATCGGAATCTCCATTCGAACTCCTTTAAGTAACGAACGCTGATCCATATTGTCCGATCTATGCAAATTATGAGGAGCAGAAGAAGAATTGCTATTAGAAGATTCAGATTTGTGTACCTGTGTGGCTAACACAACTTCCTGTAATTGTTGCATTTGATTGACCAAAATCGAGATCTGATTCCTGGTATCCGCGGCCTGACGCGCAGCTTACATGCGAAGTTCTTCAAAATTCGTATCCACCCGTTGCTGAAAGGAGTGAAGTTCCTCCGATAATTCTTGAACCTTTGTCATGTGTCAAGAACAAGGAATGAAAGCACCAATGTTAGGTTATGGTAACCTAAAGAAGAGAAGAACAAAACGGAAATAAGAGAAATGAAAAGTCTGTATTGAACTTTCTGAATGAATGAATAACAAACAACCTCTTGCAATGTATTTATACAATACAAGCAACTAACTGAATGCCAACTAACTACCCACGTGTGAGCTGACTGACTCACCGCCTGATGCTCTCCGGTAAGTATACCGATCGCTCAAGTAATAAAGTGATAAATAAAGTTCGTCTCTACAGGGATTAGGATCTAATATCAATTAAACTTTCTCTTTAAAGAACGGAAGTAATTCAAATAGGGTTTGTGTGACAAATATTGTCAAATTGAGTGAAATTAAAAATAAAAACTTGTTTTTGAATTTTTATATTGAAGAATAAAAATAAGAACAAAGGTTGATTTTTGTAAAATATTAAAGAAACATTGCAGCCAGGGTTCATTCACCAAATGATCCCCGCTTTTTACTCCAGATTGATTTACAATAATTACTTATATAATTACTCAGATAAATTATCATCTAAAAAGATTTAATAGTTAACCCTCAATTCCTTGCAGGGTTAACCCTTTAATCCCATGAGAAACCCCAATTCCTTGCAATGTTTCTCATGGGATCAAGCAATGGGTGCGATAATTTAAGCATCTGCAATCATATACACGTCTATTCCTAGCACGCATACAGATTGTTACTTACACCCTTTCGAGATCAAAACCCCAATATTCCTATCTAGGGTTTTGATCATCAGAATATCCCCAACTATCAGATTGATCAATTCTAACAAAGAAGATATCAAATTCGCGCAGAGTAATGATAAAGATAATTATATAAATCAAAAACCATAAATCAATCCTTCGCATCAAGGGTTCACATATGGATCGTGACCCTGACTACAATAGAAATGGTCTAGCCGATCAACATACTGATCGCTGATCTAAAATTCAACATAAAATTAAAATAAAAGATAAAGAAATACTAGATGTAGAGGAAGAACGAAGAACAACTCCAGTGACCTTCTCCTTCAATCTCCAGATCTGCCTCTTAACCCTGTATCTGTGTTCTTTTCTTTTTTTTCTTCTGATCTGCAAAGTCTGCTGCCCTAATTCAGCAAATGTTACTTTTATAATATTCTTTTCTCATTCCAAAAATGCCCTCAGAAAACACGGAGATCTGTTCCCGCAAACTGGCGCCGGTTGGCGCCGAATTGGCGCAAGCTTGCGCGACTCCTTTTCCTCCTGGCGCCACCCAACGCCACCCTTCATAATAAATGGCGCTAGTTATCGCCACTTTCACTATTCTTGGGCGCTAGCTAGCTCCAACTTTTATTCATTTTAGGCGCTAGCTAGCGCCAATGCACTGACTTACGGCGCTAGCTTGCGCCATTTCCTTCATGAGTGGGCGCTGGGTTGCGCCAAGCTTCTGTGTTATTGCGCTGAGGAGCGCCGCTTTCTTCATGAGTGGGCGCTGGGTTGCGCCAAGCTTCTGTGTTATTGCGTTGAGGAGCGCCACTTTGGTGCTACCTCGCGCCACTTTGGTGCCTTCGCTGCAAAGTTCGTAAACTAGCGCGGTTTTGTGCCAGTTTAGTGCAGATCCGCGCCATGCTTGGGACTCATAGTGTGCTACAGCGGTGTAAAATTGCACTAATAGGCTTTTTATAATTCTTCACTTATTTTCCCTGTAAAACTACAATTAAAAGGTGAATATTATTGACATTCAAAGAATCAATATAATTAGCAAATATGTATTTAATTCGCTCTCTTATGACTCAATTCTTGTCAATTTTATCACAGAAAAATCACACTTGCCAGAGGCACATCAAATCATTCCCAGATTTAAACGTTGCTGTCCCCAGCAATGTAAAAGACTTAATCCAGGAAATATTCACTTAATCCAACATAACAATCATAGTCACTCTCAGACTCAATATGCCATGCATGCCTGACTCAATATCATGAACTTCCAATAATGTCATTAGTTTCTTATTTACACAAGTCTACATTGATCACCCCTTACATAGATAAATAATGTTCGCTCAACACTCAGTGTTTAAGGGTATCATGAGCACTCAATTACTCAAAGATTCTTAAAATTGAAGGGTATCATGAGCACTCAAGTCTACATTGATCACCCCATATGCTTGATCATATTCTCAAAGATTCTTAAAATTGAAGAATCAAACACATGCATCGATTGATCAAAAGGACTTCACAGGTTGTAACTTGGCCAGGGTAATAGGTAGGAAAATTTGGATAGTAGCTCATAATCAAGAGATTGAAAATTGATACTATTTCATTTTTAACAATTTCAACTCAATTGTTTTTGCTCCACTAACATTCCCACAGAATTTCGGGCATTCATTCCTTCCAGCCACCTTTTATTTATTTCCTTTTTCTTTTTCTTGCATTCCATTTTGTTTTTTTTTTTGTTTTTTTTTATTCCTTGACCTTTGTGGAGCTTGTCTCACTTCCTTTACTTTATTTCCAACACCTTCAGTGATTCAATCTCAACCGAGGTAAGTCATAAGGATATTGGCTAAGCCATTAATCAGGCCACAGGTCATTTTACAAAAATCAGTTCAGGCTCAAAAAGGTCTAGCAAGGGAAAATTTCATACAGGTGGGTTATTTTGGCCAATAGCTAATAAGAACAAAATGCCTTTATCATATCAATCAATGCATGTATCACAGAGAAACAAAACAAGTTCTAGAGTATTATAACAGTGAGGTCTCTCAACAAAAATTTCAGTGTTTAGGCTCAAAACCTCACAGCTATGGTAACAATGCAGACTCAAAACAATTGACTTCAGACATTATCATAATTCACAATAATAACTCAGACAAACGAGCAATCATGCAATCTAATTATGCCTATGCAATGTTATGCCAGAAAGTTATACAATATATTCCAAGAATTTAATCATGTACATTAACAAGATAAGCACATTCAAATCTGGGATAACACAAAATAACTATAAAATTAACTAAAAAATAAAAGAGTTAGAATATCTCCCCTGATCGAAGAATTGAAGTTCTAAGGTGCAAGCCAACCATTCCCAGATTTAGAGCATTGTTGTCCTCAGCAATAATTAGACCACAAGAATGAATAAAAACCTGCACAATAGAACAAACAGTGGCATATAGAAGAAACTATAATGCAAACATTAGAACATCCGAATGTTTGGGGAATAATCTAACACAAAGAAAATAATTGACCCTAACAACAACCTATGGTCATAATCAAAACAGCTAAAATACAATATATCTCCATCAGCAAGGAGACATCAATCGTCCTCATCTTCAGAATCCTCCGTTGCCAACCTTCGAGCATCTTGGAATGGATCAGGAGCAGGACGATACAGCTCTGGGTCATAAATAGCTGTGAAGGCATGGGAACATCAGCTGGAGCCGGAGCAGGAAAAGGGTTTTGATACACAAAAGGAGGAGGAACTTCTGGATACACAGGTCGGAATGTCTCAAATGGTACAGTAGGATATGCATGCTCCAGGAACTGCTGCTGATTGTCACCCAACTTTTTCACCAAAATTTATCATAGCATTTCTAGCTTACAAGCATGATTCTAAGGCCTTTTCATCTAATAGCATTTTTCCATTTGGGCTCTCTATCATCACACATCTAAGATTAAAGATTCAAAGCATAATTTCTAGATCTACAAAATCAACCACAAAAATACCACAAATATACTCACCATCAAGTGTATGAACACCACCAAGGCTCCATCAATCCAAAGGGGATCCAAAAACTCCAAGAACCCAACATGGTTCGGATCTGTCCATGCCCAAAAACGCAGCAAGGGAGGTGGTTTCATGGCTTAAGAGTACCACCAATGGATTTAGAAGGTTGTTTACAATAGATTTCAACACCAAAATCAAAGGATTTGGTGGAGAATTGAAGAAATGGTGAGGGAAGAGAGAAATGGTGGGTTTGGTTCATGAAATGGAGAAGTCACGGGAGAAAAGAAGAAAAGAGAAGAAGAAAAGGAGGAGGGAGGCGTGGGGTCAAGTGGGTTTTGGCCCCGCGGATCCCACACGCGATCTAACTTTCATCCCGATAAAAATTCTGATCATAAATTCCTAATCTACATATTTTTCCAGTCCATGACATATTTTTCTTTCCTCAAAATATTGATAAAAATTTCACACTTATCGGTACACTCATACCGCAGTATCTTTCACTTAAAAAAATCACTATTCATCACTTTTTCACAATTTTGCCTACTCACTCAATTTTTCGCCCTGATTCCATTTCCAGCATTATTTTTGTCATATTAAATCTCTAACTCCATTTTTCATGCCTCGGTTTACGTCTTTGGCAAATTACCATTTTGCCCTTTTGCCCATTTTGGCCATAATTCTCGGATTTTCACAAATCCTTCCCTTTTAACCCACATTTTATCAAATAAATTCACATTTAATTTTCCGAGGTGTTATATTCACCCCACCTTTTAGGAATTTTGTCCGCAAAATCAACTATGCACATATGCTAACTCGGGATACAGCCGGAGAATCTCAGTCCCCCGTACCCAAGAAGCTTCATCAAGTGTGCAGACACCAAAATAACTATTTACATTACCATCTCTTTGGCTTTTCAGCCTCTTTTCACAATGGCCTTGCATTTCAAAGGCCCAATGGGAGACCTCAAGTCCTTCCCCATTTCAATATCAACTGGTGACACCACATGTGAACAACCGGAGCGCACCACACAGTTGTGCACTTTCTCTGCTTTACCAAGCCAATTGCTTTTAATTTCTTTTCAATTTCTTTCACAAGTCCGGCTACCTAGCACATATAGCCCATAATTTCTCTTGGCAGGTTTTCTCACCTAATTAACATATCAACAACTATGCCTATAGGATCATACCACATTCTGTCTAATCTGTGCCACACAGGCAACTATTACTTTTTGACGCATTACAGCCACAATTATCCTTCTTTGAATTTTATTTCTACGGAGTAACAACTCTCGTCATCAATTGTTCCACATTTCTTACTCCACATAGGACACTATTATAGAATCTCACAGCCTCTCAGCGCAATTCACCGAGTAATCATCTAATTCACGCTCACTATACTTTTATTTCCTGAGGGATAAATCCCCATTTTTGGCACTTAGCCACAACTCATATATACATATTTTTCTTTTCTCATGTTCTCAACCTACAACATACAATTTCACCTCAGCACTTTATATTTAATACTCATCATCCCTGTGCTAAACTTTTGAATCCAACCCTACAGGTTTACCAACTTTCGCCAAAACACAACGGCGAATCACTTCCTCAAGACATTTTACTGGTACCCAATGGACCACACATTATAATTCATACCTTACATCGGTCATTTCAAAGCTTTCAACTATGAATCCACTCGTGAATTTCATATACTAGATCACACCTACAATTTCAACTAATCATCTCAAAACTTAATACATAGGTTCACCATTGATTTATCACATTAAAGGCAACATGCCCAAGATTTCAACTAACCATTCTCTTTAATTACCGTTCCATACTCTTGTTATCAATTCCACATGTGTTTCATTCTATACACCTCACCTTCATTATCATTTCATTCAATTAGTATGTATCGTTCCAAGGTCACATATCATCTCTTTCTCATATCTGTCCCATCACATAGGGATTTTCAAAGCCTATTTATCATGCCACTAGGAACTAAATCCATTACTATCATTACTTTCATAATTTCATATCGGCTATTACATAAGTCTCTCGGACTATTCAAAGTACTACTAGCACACTCAATCATATATCTTGGTACCTAGCCAAGAACAACATCAATATTGTGTATTTTCAACACATCTCTCACTATAATTTGCATCTATACACTCCATCAGTGACTCTACCACCAGGGCAGGGATCTCAACCTTTTATTTCACCAAATACCATTCTATTTAACAACTAGTGCCACACCTTCTCACTTGGCTACATCACAATTTATCACTTATCAAAATCCTTGGCCACTCAGGCCACCAACTTAGCTTAGCATCTCAACATCACAAGCCTTTTCATAAAACTTTGACTCAATCCATCATCACTAATCAATTTTCCATTCCCTCACATAGGGTGACAATCCAACAATTCATTTCATAATTTCCGTAAAACCACAATTCATACTACCACACTTGGTATACACTCATGCACATCTCCGAGTGCTCAATTTTATAATTCAAACTGCCATCTCATGGCACCTCACACATTTCATCATATTAGGCATATTACTGTTCACTTAAAGTCATCCAAATTCACCTCTTGCGTTCCTCACAAGATACAATCCTCTAATGCAATGGGTAAGAACATCCTTAGGTTTAACCCCTCGAGCTCTTGCTGTCCTAAGGGCCCCAGGTGCAATGCCCCACCAATCAGAGAATCTGTCCTTATAATTCACGCAAGAAGAGGTAACATGCCCATGGCTGTACTAACAGTCCCACTAACTCAAGGTTCTACCTCACACTACAATACTTATATAAAATAATAATAATCTCCTGGAACATAATCCATACGGAGATCGCCATATACTCAGGGCATATAAGCCACACAAGAAAAAACACATTCACATCAAATCCGTATATAACGGTAAACAGATTCTTATATAGATACATAATGGTATACTAGATATATCCTACTTTTGCACCATCCACTATAATTTTCCGTGTGGTTCTTTTCTTGACATTCTACTCATTTAACTTGACTAGTCATTAGTCTTAGTCCATAACACAATCATCCTCACATGATTCCAACATCTTTATCATATTTTGACTCAAAATTTTCAATTCATAACAGTACCCATGTTCGGTACAGTCCTAATCCGTTGTCCATCATGACTCATAGCAACCATGCTCAAACTGTAGAAGATCCACTTCAGTAAAATAACTTCACTTTTCATCTCAATATTTCACCATGACACCAAGAGTGCCCTCATTTAACCGTCCATGCATTCAGTGCATCAGGACCACCAGATAAATTTCAATTTCGAGCGGTGCTCGCCTGGGACTTCCAAGAGCAACACCTCTTAGGATTCAATCCACAAGGGAAACCCAGGACAATTTTTAATTGTTACAGCATTATCAACATGTGTGCCATGGTATAATTTGCACACCGGGACTCCATCATGAATCCCCTACCAAATAGAGCGTCCATTGACACTCCAAAGAGGCAATCTCTTCAAACATTTCCCATCACAGGGAATTTCAATTGCATCATTGTTCTTATACCAAAAACTTTTCTTTTACCAAAGAGTTTACTAACTCAAAACAACACAAATATACATTCAGGCACCCCGGCCTTCACAATACATATACATATACACATATATATATATACTGGCGCTTAGCCATCACAGAATTATTATCCACCTAAAGTTAGGCCACATCATTAACCTTTTAATGCTACCCAACATTATGGAAGCATACTAGTACCATTACTACACCACACTCAGCTATGTTTTATCACTCCACATTTGTTAAGTCCAACCATCAATATATTATGAACCTTCATACTTTCAATCAAATTCATTCAATGCCTTACATGGCAATTTCCTCAACTTTTCATATTTTACTTTTTATACATATGATGTCCTCACTTACACCTAACCAACATTAAGTCATCATGGACTAAAGTCCCATTTTAAACATTGAATTATCCACACATCATTTCCATAATTCATTTAAGCTACTCACAACCCTCAATCCAAAATTTGAAATTTCAATTTATTTCTACATCCAAACATCTTAAGTCATCCAAGTGTATGCCCTCATCAAGGGTCTTATAACCTTATTATTTTACCCTGAGGTATCCAATATTACATAATAACACTCATATTCGAATTTTCACGAATTCTTTGGGGTTCCAATCCCCTACCATATCAAAGTTATAGCACTAATTCCACATATACTCAATTGTTCTAACTCCCGTACAACTTGGGAAGACTTACCAACATCATCATCATAACAATATCCACTCAAATCAATCCTTTTACTAACCACAAGACCACACATTCAACTATGGTAGCATTCTACCCAAAGTGGTTAAAAATCTTATATCAATTCATTCTCACTAAGTCCTCAATGACATCATATTTACTTACTAACATATCCATCAGTGGGGTAGTCAACACTGCACCCACCACCTTAGCCTAAAGACTGGCATTGGTGCTCCAGGGTTGTCACGAAGGCATCTTATACTGACCACACATTGAACACGAAGAAGTGGGTTGATCAGGCCCAAACTAAGGAATCACATGTGTAGCAGTCAATAAGTGTCTACGTACAACTATACAGCACTCACGTCAATTACACAATCATCAGAGTTCCCTAAAGAAACTGCTCTGATACCATAAAATGTAACAGCCCGTTACGTACCGGTATTGTTAATATTGATTATGATATTAAGCGCAGTTACAATCACAGTAATTGGGTTAATTAAATTACGGGCAACTTTTTTTTTCTTTTATCGTATTCCTTTTCATAACTATAACCTTTTCCGTAATCAATTAAAACAACACTATAATTGTAAATGCAATGCGCGGAAGCATTCAGCTTAATCACAACACTAATCTATCTTTTTATCCAACTCATTTAAACCCATCAACTTATTTTCATTTCTTACCAAGTTCTAGCCCTTTACATAAGCTACGCGTGGTTTCAAACCACGTACCATTTGGAGTTCTACCCATCAAGTTAAGCCCCTTTTCTTTTAGTCTAGAAAAACTTAAATTTTCAAAAATTGCACTGTGGTAATCGATTACCAGTGGGTGGTAATCGATTACCACCTGTCAAAAACGAGACAGTAGCTAAATTTGCACCTCCTCTGTTCTGGTAATCGATTACCAACCTTGGGTAATCGATTACCTCACATGGTAATCGATTACCAAGCCTTAGTAATCGATTACCAGTGAAGACAGTAGCCAAATTTCGTCCCCTGTTGCATGGTAATCGATTACCATGCTTGGGTAATCGATTACTATGCAGCAAAAGTGACAGATTACAGCATTTTAAGCCCAAAAAGGGTTGTGTAATCCGTCCCAAACACCTTAGTACTCCACACAACACTTAAACATACTCTAATGTAGGCACTAGGCCCTTCAAACATGCATTTTCATTCAATTATGCATCATTTACAAGGTCTTTAATATAATGGCCATTTTACCTCAAATATGGACCATTTTACAACATATTTGCCAAGGCTTCACTTACAATGAATGTGGCAATGGACAAGACCCATGCTCACTCAAATATACAATAGGTTCCAAAGTTATACATGTAGTCATGAACATTCAAGGCATGGCATTTTCAACATGCACGAGTTCATGATCTAAATCTAAAGCATAAAACATATGCAAGGAGTGTCCCAATCCAATGCTCATCACATGGTGCCTCCAATATGCACCTCATGCTCCACTCTTCCAGGCTCAACCTGACCTGAAATGATGCCCCAAAACACGGGGTGAGATATATAAATATATCTCAGTAAACCAAGGGCCCTGGAGGTTTCTCCACCCCATGGCTCACTCAATGTGCAAATATAACATCATATAATATGCAAGCAATACAATATCACCAACCAACTGGAGACAACCCAAGAACATCCACGCATGGATTCATGTTCAAGGACTCCATCATATAACTCCCGAGACAATCCTGGCGCCTCTCCCATGGTTGAGAAGACTCCATGGCAGAACCCAACCGGAACTCCTCATGAGCCATATCCGGCAGATGTCCCCCGTTGGATCATCCTGGTGCCGCTCCCAGAGTCGACCCCACGGCAAAACCCGACTGGCACTTCGCCATCGAAATGATCCAGTGGATGTCCAAACTCCACACGTCAACTGGTCAGTGACCAAACAATTTTTCATACAATCCAAGCAATATGCACACAATCACACAATGCCATAAACACATAATCCAACCACAACCTTCCACTAGGTGTGGTGGAGCACACAAGGGCTAAACCCCAGTTCCAAAGGTTACCTCAACACCGAGCCCATGCTCCATACGTAAGCTCCAAGCTTACCCGCTTCCAAAGCGTCCAAAAGGGGCAACCTAGATAATCCACAACATGATTATCAAACCATTTCCAAATCAATCATTTAATCTCAAGTAATCATTCATTTTACTTCAATCTCTTTTATAGATCAAATTACCAAATACATCATGAATCACACATTCTTTCTTCTCATTCCACTATATCACACTATACCATCATCCAATTAAACATCATTTTATATCACACAATCTCAACTACACAACTTTTACCTCATTTTTCCTCCAAACCCCTCTATGGTTCGAATTCCTCAAAGGTTGATTCTACAAGGTTTTCAATTCCATTTTAACACACACACTAATCATATCATCATATTATCACTCTATACCAATGGTCCACCATTCAATTATTCAATTACACCACATACCAATTTTCATGAAAATTCCTCAAATTTTCCTAAGTTAAAAACCCAACTTTTTCACCAAAATTTATCATAGCATTTCTAGCTTACAAGCATGATTCTAAGGCCTTTTCATCTAATAGCATTTTTCCATTTGGGCTCTCTATCATCACACATCTAAGATTAAATATTCAAAGCATAATTTCTAGATCTACAAAATCAACCACAAAAATACCACAAATATACTCACCATCAAGTGTATGAACACCACCAAGGCTCCATCAATCCAAAGGGGATCCAAAAACTCCAAAAACTCCAAGAACCCAACATGGTTCGGATCTGTCCATGCCCAAAAACGCAGCAAGGGAGGTGGTTTCATGGCTTAAGAGTACCACCAATGGCTTTAGAAGGTTGTTTACAATAGATTTCAACACCAAAATCAAAGGATTTGGTGGAGAATTGAAGAAATGGTGAGGGAAGAGAGAAATGGTGGGTTTGGTTCATGAAATGGAGAAGTCACGGGAGAAAAGAAGAAAAGAGAAGAAGAAAAGGAGGAGGGAGGCGTGGGGTCAAGTGGGTTTTGGCCCCGCGGATCCCACACGCGATCTAACTTTCATCCCGATAAAAATTCTGATCATAAATTCCTAATCTACATATTTTTCCAGTCCATGACATATTTTTCTTTCCTCAAAATATTGATAAAAATTTCACACTTATCGGTACACTCATACCGCAGTATCTTTCACTTAAAAAAATCACTATTCATCACTTTTTCACAATTTTGCCTACTCACTTAATTTTCCGCCCTGATTCCATTTCCAGCATTATTTTTGTCATATTAAATCTCTAACTCCATTTTTCATGCCTCGGTTTACGTCTTAATTACCATTTTGCCCTTTTGCCCATTTTGGCCATAATTCTCGGATTTTCACTAATCCTTCCCTTTTAACCCACATTTTATCAAATAAATTCACATTTAATTTTCCGAGGTGTTATAGAAATCAACCTCAGATTTATTACAGTGATCTATGTATGTGTCCAGAGTCAATGTAGATGCAGACCTAATATCAAACTCCTCATCATCAGGGATAAGCACACCGGCCCGAATACACAAATTTGAAATAAGGGAAGCAAAACCCATACGCTCTTTTTGTCTACTCCTTTTTACCATATGGCAAATTTTATCAGATAATGTGGCAGAAATATGCAATCTTTCTTCCCCAATAAGTATATATAAGAGAGATGCCTTCTCAATATTCACATCTGACAGATTAGAGGAGGGCAAGATGTTAGCATTCACAAAACAATGCCAGAAACGGCATTCACCAGTCAGGTGTGACATGCGTAACTTTTCTGGGATGCCACCAGGTTTAGTTTCCCATTCTGAGAATGGTTGAGTTATCCTTGTCCGTACCATTTCTGTTATTTGAGGAAATTCCTCCAGATACTGCCTGCGCCCCATAGTAGGCAACATGCGATTATAAAGATCAACATAATCACAAGTCGTAGAAGAACGGAAATTTGTCAGCAGATATGCCTCAATGGTAGCTGCATCAAAGGGAACTGCAACTCCCCTAACCCAAGAAGTCTTGGTTCTTTGTAAATCCTCCAATTCAGCATTTGCATAAAACTCCTTCACAATTGAGCTGGGGGCCGGTTCAACATAATCTACCAGCACCTCCCATTTACTTCTTTGTATAGTTCTCAGAATGGGATTGTCATCAGGCAGATCCAGAGAAATACGTCTTTCCGGGATAAAACCTTTGTCAGCATATGAATCATAGAATCTCTTTTGAGCTTCCATGTTCACAAATTTGCTTTCATCCAGAGTAGAAATTTTCATCTTCTTTTTACTAGCAGATGCCGGTTCCTTACCCTTATAGGTCTACAAATCAGAAATATAGCCCAATGCACATAATACAGAAAATATCATGATCATTTCATAACAACAGAGAATTCCTAGATTTATCTCAGATCAAATCAGTTAATAAAGATGCATGCACATGGGATAAATATTGCAAATATTTCTAGTCACACCATATGCACATACCATTCCCAGATTTAATCTCAGATCTTATGACAGCAAAATATTCATCATTTTTTTACACTGCGCCTGCGCCCCTGCACGAACCAGCACCGCTTGAGCAAACCGGCGCCCATGCACCAACCGGCGCCGCTGCGCTAACCAGCACGATTCAGCGCCTACCGGCGCCGCTGCGCTAACCAGCGCGATTCAGCGCCTACCGGCGCCGCTGCGCCAACCTGCGCGATCCAGTGCCTACTGACACCGCTGCGCGACATGGTGCCGCAGGCGCGGCCTTGCACCGTTGTTTCCTCTTCTTCTTTTTTTAGCACAAATACACTACACTCAGTAAATCATATACATGGCAGATCACACAACCCCAATTAAATGTTACCATATAAAACCAAAAGATACGAAGCATACCTTTGGTGCCATGAGTAATGATGATGAAGAGTGCTTGGTGTGAGATGCTTTGTAAAATAAAATGGTGAATGGGTATGAGATAGAAGTAGGGAAGAAAGATGGAGAAGGAAAGAATATGTAGAGGGAGAAAGGTTGAGTGGAAGGACCGCGCCGACACGCTATCAATTTTTTTCTTTTGGCGTTGATCCGCGCCAATGTGCACTATTGCAAAATTGTATCTTAGTGGCGGTTCTTTTTAATCTTAGCGGTGGTTTGAACCGCCGCTAAAAAATTTGGTGGCATTTTAAAAAATGACGTAGAAATTGGCGCCATTAAAATTTTCAGGGTCGGTTTCACATAACCGACGGAATAACCGACGTTAAAAACAAAACCAACGTTATATGTATTTAAGCGACGTTAAAATAAAATATTTTAATAAAATTTATTATTTTTAGCGGCGGTTTTGAACCGCTGCGAATCTGCAATGCTGTTTTTTGTTTGTACGCTGCTTTTTTTGTATTTGCTATTGTTGTTTTTTTTTTTTTGAATAATTATTTGCTGCTGATTTATCTTATAATTATTTATATCATTACAAAAAACATATTATTGATTGATCGAACATTTAAACTTCTGATTCTATTATCATTAAATTTATACATAATTAAATGTAATCGAAGATAAATACAAATAGTGTAACAAATGTAAAATGTCTCACCATTAAAACTTAATAGATCCAAATACATGATAAAACAAAGTAAATGTGCTTTGCAAATTTATCATTATAATTATTTATATCATTACAAAAAACATATTATTGACTGATTGAACATTTAAACTTTTGATTCTATTATCGTTAAATTTATACATAATTAAATGTAATCAAAGATAAATCCAAATAGTGTAACAAATGTAAAATGTCTCACCATTAATAGATCCAAATACATGATAAAATAAAGTAAATGTGCTTTGCAAAATTAACATAAATGCAATCAAAGTATCAATAATACTACAAATGTTTAAACTTGAGTAATCTTGCAAATTAAATCTAAATGGAATCAAAGTGCCAGTAAAATTACAAAAGTCATAGCTTCAGATGCTTTGACTCTTCTTTCCTATATTCGTACTCTTTCAGCCGTTCATTCTGAATACATACAGCTCGCTTTTCCTATATTAAACCAAACCATATATTCATTACATGCACCCAATGACAATTCACAATGCCTTTAGTAAAAGATACACAAGGAACAATGGAAAGAAGAATAACAGTGCATCTTTGCATGGTATCTGGGTTGACAATGACAATGCGAGAAATATATATATGTATTAAGTTACCTGGTGGAAATTCATTTTTGTTTCTGCAATCATTTTCATAATACATTAACGCAAACTAGACAAGCTCTAACGAATAAGGCACGACGCATCCAAATTCAAAATCTTAATAATTAAGGCAAATTCCAATACAAAATAAAACAGTTTCTAAACCTTCACGCAAAAGCATGTAGGCTAAAGAACTTTTATATAATAATCAGTTTTATACACCCTTGCTTATCCATGAATTTTTCACCTTGTTTATAAGGGGGTAACTAACCTTAGTATCGTTGCACACTGCCAAGGCTACTATGTAAATTGTAATACAAACTATTACTATGCCACAGGTGTAATCGAATAAGCAAGGCAGAAACATGCAATTTCAATGGTAAATATATTCAGAGCTCGCATATTAACTACAGATATAAGTCTCTAGTATATAAATTAATTATAAAATAAAAAAATGTACATAATTCTTTGAGACCAACACCTGGGCCCACCTTTAATTTTTGTCATAAAAGAATAAAGAGACCCCAAGGGTCGTAAAACTTCCATAAAAAATAATTACCAGATTTGTTGCTCGAAAACACACGTTAGAATCAAGAATTATTTAACAGTTTCAACTTTGGAAAATTTTTCAAGAAAAGAATAAATAGAAATTTCATTCACATTTCTTCATGTGGGCCATTCATGGGTAACTTCATATAAAGGGGAGAGTACTTTACCTTGGTTACTATAAATTCAATTCCATCTCCTTCTACCATATCCAAAGACCCTGTGTACCAAACCCATATTCAAAAACAAGGTAGAAATTAATAGAGGCATTTTTTTTTCTTGTATGTGTACGATAAGAGAAAATAATAATAATAATAACAAAAGTGATCAAGACTAGAAAAAAGAAATAACTTTCAAAATATGCTGCCATGGTGGCCCACAGTATATTTATGCATGGATATAACTGCCAATTTTAAAAGTCCAATCCTCCGTTTCTGGATAAAGCTTTAAGATAATAAAGCAAGTGAACCACAAAAATTTATTCAACATCTGATAAAATTCATAAGTAAATATCCTTACCATTTCATTTCAGAATTTTTAGTACCAAGTTGAGGTTGAGCAACATATCCAGGGAATGCCATGCCAACGACAGGAACTCCTATAACTCCAATTTTAATAAATCTCATAACAGTGACCCATTAGAGCTCAATGAAAATTAGAAAAATATATTACAAAAGATAAAAGAAAAAAAACTACTTAATCTGTTCTGGAAGGATTACAAATACAAACACCAAACAAAACCACGCGCGTATAAATAAATCAGGACACCGTCAATTCACAAGATCTATCTGTAACATAGTAAACAATATAACTGCTTGATTTTTCAGAAATCGGGGATGCCACAACTTTTACTTTATACATGAGAAAACTGTATTCCAACAAATTGGATTAAAACCAAAGCGAAAAGTTGCAATAAATAGATTGGATTAAAAGTTTTCTCTAAGACAACAACATTGATACTTAAAAGGAAAACAACTAAATAAAACTAACCTGGCAAGAAGGCTGGGAAGTTTTGATCTCCGTGACTACCACACATATTTCCAGCAGTCCCCACAACTCCACCGTAAACAAAAGAGCATCTTCCACTACCCTGGGACCTCCCCTTCCTTTCCCAACCAATGCACCCTTGGATTTGCCTGATTCTGAAGCTGCATCAATTTATTCATGTCAATTAATGGAAACTTATTAAATAGCTGACTCATTAATTAGCCATCAGCCAAGCTATGTTATGCACCTTCAGACAAATAACTAGATTCTTTATACTAGTTTTTATAACGTGTAAATAAACTCGTACCTTATGCTATGATTCACACACACATGCTGCACCCTATGTCTATCTCTTTGCTTTTAAATCTTGCTCAAAGAATCTCTCATCGTTTTCATCTTCAATAGGAATAGGGCCAAATATCATCAATTTAAATGATTTTACATGTTCCACAACCTTCCATGTCAAAAGTAAGGCTGTTAATCAAGTTTTACTTTTTTTCCTTTTCATTATTCTATCCAACAGTGAAACAATCATTATTACATGTATAGCAAATTTTCTAATTAAAGGGAAATCATGTGATGCAGAGTGAAGTATCACGCACTAAGCTTCTTATATCAGCATAATTGATACACTTTCCTTGATCTGCAAAAAGTGTTAGCTTCAAATTTCCTTGTCCAACTTCAAATCTAGACTATCCACTACTTTGGTATATAATTTGTGACGATCTCGTGGAACCTGAACATAAGAAAATGCATTTATCACAAAGTTCATGTTTTTAGCATAGAAAGCAAATAAAAACTAGTATAGTCAATAAATGAGTATCTCCTTACCTCATTCCCGGATGAGCAACTTTTATATGCCAAATTTAAAAGCCCCTTTGCCAACACATAAAGACTTAAATCAAGGATAACAATAGTTATATAATGCTATAAGCTCACATAGTAAGAAGATTTTGAAGAGTTCACTTCATATGCAAAGCCAAAGTAATAACCCAAACCACAATTAAATTCCTTAAAGAATACATTTAAGTACTCTGCCTCAATTGATACATGGTACATGCACATAAAAACAGTTTATACAATGGCAATGAGGGTCGGGTAATGATCAATATAAATTTTAAACAGAGAAAAATGATAGAAATTACAAGATTAAATAGAAAATGTGCAACTTAAGGCATTCTACACCTAAGGAAGCAATAATAGGCTATAACTATTACTCCATAAAAGCCAATAACATAATGATGGATCCATCGACTTCTAGTAAATCCTCAAAAATAAGGAAACCACATGAAAGGTTCAAGAAAGGCAGTTGGGAGAAAACAAACAAATACTAACCCACCAAACAACATGAGGAATAACCCAGAGCCACCATGACTAAAAAAATCTATGAGGTAGCAATCTCGTTCTACCTTTGATAGAGGAACATTCCATTGAGAGGAAAAATAAAGTATATCTGCACACCACAAAAATCAAATGACTTTCAGTATTAACGATGACCATAGAGTTATCAATTCCAGTAGCAACACACAAAACCAATACAACAAATAAACAAGTATGAGTTAATATCGAAATGAATTCAGAATACAAAACATGAGAGATACCAATCAAGGAAGCCTGGCACACAGTATACAAGCATTCATGAAATAAATAGTTTGAAATAAAAAATAGTGAAAATGGAAGAACATTTACCTTGAAATGCGAAAAATTGATTCAACAAGAGGGCAGTAAGAACCTTAAAAAATTGGGGAGAAATAGGGAATGCAGTTGATTCGAGAGCAATGTTAGGTTATGGTAACCTAAAGAAGAGAAGAACAGAACGTAAATAAGAGAAATGAAAAGTCTGTATTGAACTTTCTGAATGAATGAATAACAAACAACCTCTTGCAATGTATTTATACAATACAAGCAACTAACTGAATGCCAACTAGCTACCCACGTGTGAGCTAACTGACTCACCGCCCAATGGAATACATGCAACAAGACACGTGTTGCCCTCACAGATCCATCACTACACTACTACAGCAATTATCAGTACAAAACTAACTATGCAACAAAGTCATTTTATCTGGAAGAATGTTTCCTATCTCTACAAGATCTTCTGAGTGTAACATTGCCCTCCCCTTCAACAATGATCTTGTCCTCAAGGTTAAGAGATGGATAACACCGAATCAACTCATGTTCCTTTTCCCATGAAGCATCCTCCGGAACAGTGTTGGACCACTGAATCAGAAACTCCCTTATGCTTTGTCCCTGGTGAGAAGAAGGACGTGTGGCTAAGACTGCTATCGGCACCTGTACAGGTCTGTTGTCGACAGCAGAAAGTGGCAGAGGATTAGACACAATTGGAAGTGAACTTATACATGGTTTCAGTTGTGAAACATGAAACACTGGATGTATTTGACTTCCTGGAGGCAACTGCAACTCATAAGCCGTATTGCCAAGCTTGCGAATAACTTCAAAGGGACCAAAGAAGTGCTTAGCCAACTTGTGATTGGCCCTCCTCTCCACCGTCACCTGTCTATAAGGTTGTAATCTGGTCCACACCTTATCTCCCACATTGAATGAGCGTTCTTTATGATGTTTATCAAATTGCATCTTCATGCGATTCTGAGCACGCTGCAGATGAGCCTTCAGCTGCGTGAGAACTTCATTCCTTTGCTGCAACAGTGTATCAATGGCCTCCAACTTAACCAATCCTCGAGGATAAAAAGGAATCATGACTGGAGGCTTACCAAAGACCGCCTGATAAGGGGACATCCCAATAGCTGAGTGAACAGCCGAATTATAGTGATATTGTGCCCAACCCAAATAACTACTCCAAGAATTCGATTACTCATAGCAAAACGATCGGAGATACTGTTCCAGATATCTATTAGTCACTTCTGTTTGACCATCAGATTGTGGATGGTATGAAGAAGTAGTGCGTAGAGTAGTACCACTTAACTTGAATAAATGGTTCCAAAACTTACTCAAGAAAATGCGATCTCTGTCAGTCAATATAGATCTAGGAAAACCATGAACTCTAACTATCAAGTCACAAAATAAATTGGCAACTGTGAAAGCTGTGTAGGAGTTTGGTAATTGACCAAAATACGCAAATTTAGACAATCTGTCTATAACAACTAAAATAGTTGTGAATCCCTTCGATGGAGGCAAGCCCGTTATAAAATCCATGGAAAGCTCCTCAAAAATGCCTTCTGGAATAGGAAGTGGCTGCAACAGCCCTGCAACCTTGGAAGGCTCATATTTGACTTGTTGACAAACCATGCAACTTTGAACAAATTGTTTCACATCCTTTTTCATAGCTTGCCAATGGAATGTGGCTGTCAAACGCAAATATGTTCTCAACACACCAGCATGACCTCCAATCAAGGATGAATGAGATTCTTTTATTAGCAAAGGAATCAAGGAGGAAGAAAGACTAAGGAAATATTTTCCCTTGTATAACAGTAACCCTTCTCTACTCACCATATCAGGCACACTGGTAGGCTGCTCTTTTAGCTTGGAATGAATCTGCAATAAGTGAGGATCAGCCATATTTTGTTTTTTAATTTCCGAAAGAAGGTCGAACTCTGGTTTAGAAATGGACACACATAGAGTACCATCCTCATCAAACATCCGAGATAAAGCATCAGCCACTATGTTGGCAGGACCAGGTTTGTATTCAATGTGGAATGAATAACCCATCAATTCGCATAGATACTTTTGCTGTTCAGCTGTATGGATGGTCTGAGTAAGAAGTTCCTTGATACTTCTATGATCGGTTCTGATAATAAACTTGGTTCCAAGCAGATATTGCCTCCATCTTTTAACGGCTGTAGTGATAGCATATAACTCCCGAATATAAGTGGAAGAGCTAGCTAGCCTTGGTCCTAACTTCTTGCTGAAATAAGAAATCAGTTGCTCACCTTGAAGCAATACAACACCCACTCCTTGATTCGAAGCATCAGTGTCCAACACAAACACTTCCTCATAGTTAGGTAACTTCAACACTGGTGTTTGGGACATAGCAGTCTTTAATTGCAAAAAGGCTTCGTCAGCTGCAGATGACCAAGAAAACACAACTGATCCCTTCAATAAATTTGTCAATGGAAGAGCCAATGAAGCATAACCTTTGACAAAGCGTCTGCATTAACCAGTTAAACCAAGGAAACCTCTCAACTGTTTAATGTTTCGTGGAGTAGGCCATTGAAGCATGCTGAAATTTTCTTTGGATCCGCACACACACCCTTGTCATCAACCACATGGCCCAAATACTCAATAGAAGTCTGACCAAATGCACATTTGCTGAGTTTAACAAAGAACTCATATTGCTGTAAGGACCGAAGAGTTAATTCCAAATGTTTAACATGCTCCTCGATAGTTTTGCTGAATACCAAGATATCATCAAAGAAGACTATGATAAATCTCCTCAAATAAGGCTTGAACAGGTGGTTCATAACAGCTTGGAAGGTGGCAGGAGCATTTGTCAACCCAAAGGGCATAACTAAGAACTCATAATGGCCCTCATGTGTTCTAAATGCAGTCTTGTAAGCATCGGCAGGTAGCAAACGGATTTGATGATATCCAGCCCTCAAGTCCAACTTGGTGAAGATGGTTGAACCTCCCAATTCATCTAAGAGCTCATCAATCGTTGGAATTGGAAATCTATCTTTGATTGTAACAGAATTAAGGGCCCTGTAATCAATGCATAGTCTCCAAGAGTTGTCTTGCTTTCGAACTAGAAGAACTGGTGAAGAGAAAGGGCTATTCGAATGCTGAATGAAGCCAGCAATCAACAATTCGGACACCTGCCTCTCAATTTCTGATTTTTGGTTATGACCATATCTGTAAGGTCTCACATTAATAGGTTTGGTTCCTTCCTCGAAATGAATGGAATGGTCCAATCCCCGAAATGGAGGTAGTCCACTAGGCACAGCAAACAGCTGCTGAAATTGCAGCAAAATGGACCATAAAAGAGGATGAACATTTGGTTGCAATGCTTTCAACTCAGTACAGCAAACAGGTTGCAACTTGGAATCCTTCTCTTCCAACAATAAATTGCACGATTCCCAATCCTTGGTAAGCAAAACATTCATGGAAGCAGTAACAGAAACATTATTATGACCTTGCAATGAAATTGAGTTACCCTGCCAAGTGAAATCCATAGATTTCCTAACATAATCATGAGTAACCTTGCCTAATTTTTCCAGCCAAGGCATGCCCAAAATAATGTCAATACCAGATAAGTCCAACACCCATAGATCACAAACAAACATAGTGCCTTGAATCGACAGTGGCTCCTTCAAACACTTCCTATCAGAATACATGATCTCACCATTTCCCTGAAAAATACGAATTCTATGGGAATGTGACATTGGTAATGCAAGCTTAATGGCCAATTGCTTCTGAATGAAGTTGTGAGTGCTGCCAGAATCAACTAAAATAGAAAAAGTGATACCTGCTAGAGCAGAAGAAAACACCAAGGCTCGATAATGATTGTTATCACTCAAAGTGTGTAAGGATGCATCCTTTGATTCACTTGAGATATGGTCAACTTGCCAAACTATCTGCTCCTCCTCCAGATTCTCTTGTACATCTTCTTCTTCACCAAGCAACAACATCATCTTATTTTTACAGATGTGTTTTGAAGACCATTTTTCATCACAAGTATAGCAGAGGCCCAATTCCCTACGCTTATGCAGATCGACATTGAGTACTCGTTTGAGGTGAGTAGGAGCTGGTAAAGCCAACCGTTGGGATTGTGCAACTGGTGGTGGAAGCACAGTGGAATTCGTGGAATTGTTTGGAGCCACTGAATGAACCTCAGTAATCTGCACTGGTTTCGAAAAGAACTTCTTAGGAGCCGCTTGAAAAGAATTCTTCAAGTCACCAAAGTGATCATCATAAGCCATTGCTAATTGAATAGCATGATGCAAGGAGTTTGGTTCCCTTAATTGAACAGCACTTCGGAGCTCAGATTGAAGACCAGAGATGAAAAAATTCATCAAAAGATCATCATCCAAATCCGGAATTTGATTAACCAATGCCTCAAATTGTTGAACAAAAGAACGAAGAGAAGAGGATTGTGTCAATTTAGACAAAGCGCCCTTCACATTTATGAACCCAGACATTCCAAAACGTTGACGCAAAGCTGAAGCAAACTCATTCCACCTTCGAGCTTTACCTGTATTAAAGGTCCATTGGAACCACGATGCTGCTATGCCCTCCATCTTCAGACCAGCCAAGGACACCTTAGTTTCTTCAGGAATCAATTGCAAATTGAAGAAAATCTCTGTTTTAAAGATCCAATTATTAGGATCATTGCCATTAAAAATCGGAATCTCCATTCGAACTCCTTTAAGTAACGAACGCTGATCCATATTGTCCGATCTATGCAAATTATGAGGAGCAGAAGAAGAATTGCTATTAGAAGATTCAGATTTGTGTACCTGTGTGGCTAACACAGCTTCCTGTAATTGTTGCATTTGATTGACCAAAATCGAGATATGATTCCTGGTATCCGCGGCCTGACGCGCAGCTTACATGCGAAGTTCTTCAAAATTCGTATCCACCCGTTGCTGAAAGGAGTGAAGTTCCTCCGATAATTCTTGAACCTTTGTCATGTGTCAAGAACAAGGAATGAAAGCACCAATGTTAGGTTATGGTAACCTAAAGAAGAGAAGAACAAAACGGAAATAAGAGAAATGAAAAGTCTGTATTGAACTTTCTGAATGAATGAATAACAAACAACCTCTTGCAATGTATTTATACAATACAAGCAACTAACTGAATGCCAACTAACTACCCACGTGTGAGCTGACTGACTCACCGCCTGATGCTCTCCGGTAAGTATACCGATCGCTCAAGTAATAAAGTGATAAATAAAGTTCGTCTCTACAGGGATTAGGATCTAATATCAATTAAACTTTCTCTTTAAAGAACGGAAGTAATTCAAATAGGGTTTGTGTGACAAATATTGTCAAATTGAGTGAAATTAAAAATAAAAACTTGTTTTTGAATTTTTATATTGAAGAATAAAAATAAGAACAAAGGTTGATTTTTGTAAAATATTAAAGAAACATTGCAGCCAGGGTTCATTCACCAAATGATCCCCGCTTTTTACTCCAGATTGATTTACAATAATTACTTATATAATTACTCAGATAAATTATCATCTAAAAAGATTTAATAGTTAACCCTCAATTACTTGCAGGGTTAACCCTTTAATCCCATGAGAAACCCCAATTCCTTGAAATATTTCTCATGGGATCAAGCAATGGGTGCGATAATTTAAGCATCTGCAATCATATACACGTCTATTCCTAGCACGCATACAGATTGTTATCTTACTCCCTTTCGAGATCAAAACCCCAATATTCCTATCTAGTGTTTTGATCATCAGAATATCCCCAACTATCAGATTGATCAATTCTAACAAAGAAGATATCAAATTCGCGCAGAGTAATGATAAAGATAATTATATAAATCAAAAACCATAAATCAATCCTTCGCATCAAGGGTTCACATATGGATCGTGACCCTGACTACAATAGAAATGGTCTAGCCGATCAACATACTGATCGCTGATCTAAAATTCAACATAAAATTAAAATAAAAGATAAAGAAATACTAGATGTAGAGGAAGAACGAAGAACAACTCCAGTGACCTTCTCCTCCAATCTCCAGATCTGCCTCTTAACCCTGTATCTGTGTTCTTTT
>JAVKPL010007292.1:0-29503 GCA_032173675.1 Gastrolobium villosum
TCTTTAGAACTTCTTATTATGTTAGTAGTAGTAGTCCTATTGGACTTGATTTGTTCATGTTGTAACTTGACCAAGATTATGATAAGTCTTGGTTTATGATTAATCTTGCAAGGAAAGCTCTTTGTAATCATTTCTTGAAACATGTTTATGCAAAGTAGCGAAAAGTAAAATAATAAATAACAATAAAAAATTATAATAAATCACTTCTGCTAGCACATTGTTATAATCCATTTGTCCCATTTTTGTTTCTGATTGCAGGCAGATGTTGATAACAGTGGCACAATAGACTATGGAGAATTCATAGATGCAACATTGCATTTAAACAAAGTTGATATGGAAGATCATTTTGTTGACGCATTCTCATACTTTGATAAAGACGATAGTGGCCACATCACTCAAGGTGAGCTTCAAGCTTGTGAGGAATTTGGTATGGAGGATGTTGATAAAACATATTTTGTTACACTTATTTATTACTCTTGGTTGTTATTTTTATGATTTATTTGAATTAAATAAAGGTCTTTTGGGTCAAATCAGAATTCTAGATTTTAATTGGGTTTACACTACTTTCATATTTTGACCATATATCACTTTACAGATGTCCGATTGACTCCGTTCTTGTTGCGTTTTGCAGATAACAGATAGTGCTACAATCTCTATTTCAGCTACTGAAGCCCAATTCGGACAGAAAGATGGTCAAAACCTGAGCCCAAGATGGAAGTGTTTTACTAGAAATTTATTTTGACGTTTGGACTTAAGTTATAATTTTGAACCCAATGTACAAGAGGCCCAGAGCCATTATTTTTGTTTTGTTTCCTTTTATTTTAGGTTGAATTTGTAGAGCCCGAAGCCCAGATTGATTAGGGGTTAAAAGGGCGAAAGTAAGGACCTTGTGGATCATCTTTCGTTTGAATTTGAATTTTACAGTTTTAAAATTAATAGAATTTTAAACTTTTCTCTCACCTCTTTTCTTTAATCAACCCAAGGGTTGAGGATTCCATGGTTGAATCCTGAGGACCTGCGCCTCATTTTGAACCAAATTTGTTTCTCTTTCCAACTCGGTTTGGCGTCGCACGATTGTGGGTGTTCAATCTGAGATACGCGATTGCGTTCTTAGGATAGAGATTAACCATTAGATTTAATGGTTAGGTTGATTAACCCAATGAACTCAATTCGAATGGGTTGATACTTCACGATTGCATGAGTAGACACGCCACGCCGAATTCGATCAAACGCTAAGTGATCGCTTAGAGAGGGTTCTCAATTGGAAACAAGGATTCTGATTCAATTGAGATTAATCACGATTTGGTAATTATTTGTCCAATGATGGATATACTTGGAATCCTAATTCTTGGGTTGGTTGCTTTTAATTTGATTATTTTTTATTTTATTTTTCGTTTCCGTTTAAATTTACAATCATATTAAAATCCCCCATTTTAGTTTCCATTTTTCTTTAGTTTCCGTTTCTCCTTATATTCTCTTTTCATTTAGTTTCCATTTTCATTTGGTTTCCATTTTATTTTTATTTTTTTTTTTATATTTACTTTTTATTTTTATTTTTATAACTGAGCGATTAAGTTCCTTGCAAACTCCTTGAGAGACGACTCAGGTTGACATTTTACTACAAATTTTTAATAAACCTAATTTAATTAATTTGTGCGAGTTCGACAGCTCGTGTCAGATGTCCTCTTGGAGGAAATGATCGGAGAAGGTGATCAGAATAATGTGCGTACATTTTACGGTTACGCAATTTATTTCATGCTACTGGATACCTACTACTAGTTTAGTATTAAAAGGAGTTGTACAGATAAAACAAAATGTAAAAATATTTTATTTTATAAATGCATAGTTAACAATTCTGGTTACTACTGTAAAGGTGGAGTAAAGATTTTTAAAATTAAAAAAAAATTACTTTAGATCAATAACATCTAAAAATTGAAAAAGACTAAATATATTAGCTATGCTATCAATTGAGAAATATGTTTTAAAAATTATTATAATGATTTAGTTAACAATCTCACACAGAAAGAAATTACAAAACAATATTTTAAATAAAAAATTACATTACGATTAATAAGTAAGAAGTAAAACTCATTTTACATTATCATGACTACAAAGCCAAAGGCACTAAGAATCTTGATCTCTTGTTATTCATGGGGTTAATTTTTGGTTTGAGACTTGCTATTGGCAGAATTATAGAATATTTGAGAATAATGTAAGACTTTTTTGAGATTTTTAAGTTCTCGAAGAATGATTTAAAACTTGTCAAAAAGTCGTATACGACCATAGAAGATTTTAGATAATTTTAGAAAAATATTGGAAAATATTATCGTTACGTTTTTTACATATTTTAATCAAAAATTAATATTTATATATTTTAAAAATGGGAAAATATTTTCTCATGTCGTAGAAGAGTTGTTTTCTCCTACTAGTGACCCTTCGATTTTCATGCAATATTTTCTTTTCTTTTTTTTTAATAGATGTGGACCCCACATAAGATGTGTCTACAAAGTGGGAAAATTTTCTCCTACCTCATGAGAAAATAAAATCCCTTTAAAAATAAGATATGTTAGATGTTTGTTTCCCTCTCCTATCATTGTCCTTTGTCACCGACTAGCCACCACTACTGACTATCGACCATGTCTGCCGCTCAGTACAGTAACTGTTAGCTATTAGCCATCACATATTATCGGTCATCGCGTTACCACCACCATAATAATTACCACCTTTAGCTATTATCACTAATCACCGTCCACCAATATTGACAATTAATTTAAACTTTATTTTTAAAAAATTTATTTGCTAAGGATATAGTTTTACTATTTTGAAATTTTTTATTACATTTTATTTAAAATTATAAATTATAAATTTTCTCAATTATAAAATAAAAACTAATATGTGAATAAATAAAAATCAATTTGAAAAACAATTTAGAAGATCATATAAAATCGTGTTAAGAAAGATATTTTTGGCTCTTTGTACGTATCATATTACAATATGTTTTGCTTCAAATAACATCTATGATAATATTATCTTATTAAAGTATTTATCTAATGCATATCAAATATAAAATAATGCCCTTATGATATATATTCATTCCTAATTTTACCCCGTCATCTTTTCATATATATTTCTATTATATATACGACGATCACCAAACAAGTTTAATATTTTATTATTTTTTAAGAATTCTTTCCCCTTAAAAAATGTACCGCACATTATATTTGAAGTTCAGTAAATAAATAATGTTATTATTGTGTTGGATGTATGTAGCAATTTGAGATAATTTAATTATAATGAAATATCCCCCATGTCATATTAAATGTATTTTTTTATTTATTTATTAAGTTTTAAAAGAGAAAAACATTAACATGATTGTAATTCCTCCTCTTCTTCCGTAAACTAGAAAGATATCTTCAACTTGAGGGTTTTCTTCTCTCATTCACTTCCTCTGATTGTGGTTGATTGTGACCAGGTTTGTGAAAGATGCCTCGCACAACCACTGTGGAGTGCTCCGGTTGTCCTCCTCTTCGTGCTCTAAGGTTTGATGCGCTTGGTCTCATCAAAGGTGATGAATTTTGGCATACCCTTTTCCTATTATATCAAGTTTATCTCTTTGTTTTTTATTTTTTTGGTATAATCTTTCTGAGTTTTGTTTTGGGGCCCTTTTGGTTTGTGTGCGTAGTTGTGGAAGCTCATGATAAGCGAGGAGTTCCAAGTGTGGTAGAGAGGTGGGGTGAGCCTGACTCTTCCAAATGTGTGATGGCTGTTTCAATGATATATCGCAAGTTTCACCCGGTATGTATTATCTTGGCATAATATTTTTCTCATTTAGGTGGTGAATGATAAAGTAATAATCCCTTGAAGTTGAATATTTATTTCCATAATGGTGCGGAAACTGGTCAAAATGTATGTTCTTCAAAATGTACGCTCTTGTAAGTGTTTGAATAATGGGTTTAAGTATATTTATAAAGATGATTGTACCTAAGTCATGTCCTCATTATTTATTGTATACAACATAACTTGCTTGTTGACTCAACATACTACTTTAATATCACATTATGATTGATATATCTTTTGTGTTAAGAAATTCAAGCGTGAGTGGGTGAAGTCCCACATTAGTTAAGAATGGATTGAGCGAGTACCATATAATTGGAATGACTCATGCGCTTTAATGCCTTAGGTAGTGTTTGGTTGAGGTGAAATTTTTTAATACTAGGGAAATGTAAATACTAGGGATCTGCAGGGAAAGTGAGTTAGATAGGAAAGTTTTAAAAAAGTTGTTTAGTTGGGCAAAATTTTACCAGGAAAATTGAATGAAATTTCTGTAATGTGTGTTTGGTTGAAGATAAAATATTGATGGGAAAACTTAATCAAATTACTAAATTATCCTCAACCAAAACACCTTGGTTTTATTACAATCTTCGAACTGCAATAAATGAAGTGTCTCTGTCTTCCATATTACAACCCAGAACTTGAATCAAGAAAGTGTGCCTGACTAATCAAAGGTTGTCTGCATATTCACTTGAAGATTATTAAGTTGTTCACAAACATGATTGGGTCCCTTGACTGCAATGCTTGCCTCAAATCATTCCTCAAGTTGAGAACAGTAACCATCCAAGTGGTCAAACTTCTGTCTTAGCTCCCCCAATAAAGATGTCATTTCACAAAGTGAATAAACATAAGGCCACATCTTTGTTCTCGTTTGCTTCCATAAACATAAGGCCAAGTCCTTTTAAGAAGCTGATAAACATCCTCAGATTCTGCTAGCAAGTTAGCGAATTCTCATTCTTATGCTTCTTCTTTAACTGAGGAAACAACCATGAAATCACCCCCTTGCTTTTGGTTAACGAGGGGTAAACTTGTCTCCTTTTTCATCCCCTCTTTCCATTTATCCAGATTTCACAACAATTCCATGGTGGGAGAGGGCTTCTTCAACAGTGAATTTGTTCCATTTTTCCACTCATCCGTGGATAGCTGAGCAACGAGGTTTGATGGCTAAGATTCACGTTATCCTCAACCAAACATGGAGAAATGGGAAACCCACTTGCATTTAGCTGGGATAATTTTCAGAAGTCCCGAACCAAACACTACCTTATTGTTCACTTATCTCACAGATGCGGTCTCTCCAATCATAGGAGCCAGTATTGGATTGGCCTGTGGTGATTCGAGATGTGGGAGATGTTGCTCACTTAGACCGTGGATGACGGTCTCTCTCCACCATAAGCTCTCCTGTCGGCCCGGCATTTTGATTAATTGGTTTAAGTGGCTTTTATTGCCTACATTTTGTGGGAATACCCCTTGATGGACTATATTACACGCGACATATGTCTTACCCCAATTTCTCTATTTTGATTCCACATGGCCCACTTGCTATCACGTTTTTGATTTGATCTCTCATCTCCCCCTTTTTTTCACATTTCCCGCGTAGTCATGACCAACAATCGTTGTTATACAAAAGAAAAGAAAATGGAAAAGGAATATTCTCTGGAATAAGTTTTTAAAAACCTGGAAAAATATGAATTGTGTAATTACGTGCAAAATTCAAATTTTTTTAATTTTTTAAATTGATTTTTTCAAATTTTAATATGGGTGATCAAATACAAAGCTGAAGCTAGGATTATAGACTTTGAAAAATCTAAATTAATGATATGTTAATTAACATGACTCTGATCATGAACAAGATTTATTCATTAACCACTATTGACGTTGAATGGGAAACTCATACGAATAAGTTATAACTAGACGATCATTTCATCGCCAAGTGGTGTCTAAACTGCTCGTATAGAAGCTGTCATCCCATCAGTAATGGTCGTGGATTGCGATTTTGCAGCGGATATGATTGGGACAGAAGTATTTAATGGCAAAAGAAAATATATTGATAGTTGTTTTATTTTGAACTTAGAAATTATGAAATACTTTCAAAAAAGAATAAAAAAATTATTAGAAGATTGGATGATAATTTCTTACTTTATTTAGAGAGAAAGATAAAGGGAAAAGAAAAGAAAAAACTTAACTTTCCCAATAAAAGAATTATTTACAAAAATAAATACGGGTGATTAAAAGGTTACATGCTTTACATGTTACTCTCACATTTTATTCATCTATTGTTAAAAATGTTTTAAATAAAGATAAAACTTGTTAAAAATGAAAACTTTCCCATAAATCAGCCCCCACATTTTAATTTAGCATTCATTTGATATGTCGTTTTTAAGTAAAAGGAACTGAGAAGAAAAATATTATACTTTTATATTTTGATGAAAATAAAATAAAAATCATTGCGTATTTTTCTTATTATATAAAGAAAATTGTGTGTAAAATGATATAATAGAAAAAAATATGAAAATAACATCACCTAAGACTCAAAGTTCGAAACAATTAAGATGTAAGAGATAACTAAGTAAGAAGTATGTGTATATGTAGAATGGGTACCGATAATACTCTACTTAATAGGATATTTCTCATTTTCCAAAAACAAATATGGTATTTCCTTATGAATAATCCCAAAGTATTATTTAGTAAGAAACCTAAAGTATTATTTAGTAAAAAATGTTTTTTTAAATAATAATGGGTTCATTTTTTCTACGGTCACTGCAGATAATAAATGATAATATAATTGATCTCAAATAAAAACCAAAACCTTAAAATAACTTGTTTAATCTACTTCAATTATCTTTGTTTGAAATGGTAAAGTTATCTTTTTTGAAAAAAAAAATTGATTATCATTAATTTAATATTTCAAGGTTACTTTTTTAAACCCAAGTCCATGTTATATTATACATTCTGAATCACCTCAAAGTTTCCACAATTTTTATTTTCATAATGGGTTTCATTAATTCATTAATGTGATTGAGTCCTTCAAATCTTGAGAGAATTTTTTTTTGGTAGTCATATTTTTATTTTTTGGAAACATCTTTCACTACACTAAAATTGGGATTTAGTAGCGGTTTATTTTGGATTTAGTGGCGGTTCACACCGTCACTAAAAAATACTGTGGCCAATAGAAAACCGACCTTGAAAATGGCGACGTTAAATAATTTAGCGACGGTTTGAAGTAACCGTCGGAATAACCGACGTTCCGCCATTAATTATTAGAAAATAGTAAATCACTTATTTATAGCGGCGGTTTGGAACCGCTGCTAAATCATGTAATTCATTTTTTTTTATTTTTCATTAAATTTTCGCTGTGGTTTCAAAAATTATAAAAAAAAAATTGTAATCATATATATTTTAATTGTATAATTCAATTAAATTACATAACTTGACTCAAATTTTTGATTTCTTCATTGTTTATAAGCAAAATTGTTGTTATAACATTAAATATATAAAAAAAATTAAATACAATTATAAAATCAATTTAAAAAGTCTAACATTAAAAATTAATAGATCCAAATATACGACAAAAATAAAGTACATAACTCTTTTACCAATTAATCGTAAAAGTAATCACAATGTGAATACAACTAAAATGTTTAAACATAAGTAATCTACTATGGCTAATGAGTAGCAGAATAAGAAGAAGGTTGAGCACGAAAATGTTGCTTCGTTACCTGCATTAAAATTAAAAAAAAAATTAGCACAAATACAAAAAAATAAAAAATAATTTATCCAAAAATAAGAAAATAAAGAATGGCCAATCAAAAATAATTAGATCAACAATAACCTTAAGGAACTATGGATAATCCTCAATTGATCCAATAGTTGTGGCTCCAATTGCAGCATGTGCCATATATCCTTCATGCCATAGACCTTCAAGAATAACCTGAACAAATTATAGAGTCAATAGATAGTGGGTGATCATAAATTGAAGAGCGAAACACTTTAACCAGTGTCATGAATCAAAATCAAATCACTTGAGAATTGAAAAAGTAAATAACAGCCAAGGGCAAAATAAAGGCTCTAATTATAAAAGGCCAGTGTAATGAGACCCATTAGCTGCTTAAAGGTAATCCGAAATGACATTCCATGCTATTAATCTGTTACTGTTACCGTTATCAATTCAGAATAAGAGTCGATTTTTAGCATCTCCATTTTATTTTTAGCACAAATAAAACTAAGTACACTAACTTAATTAATAATAAAAAAATTTGATAGTAAAAATATGCTCCCTCATTAAATATTACACATGTGTATCAGGATTGCATTTGCTTCCTTTGCCAGCTTCAGCATACCAACATTGTCAGGGGTGATAAAGTATTCGTTGTCCATGAGCTCCACACCCTAGCAAAACCCAACTTTATGTTATTTAGTTGGCAGTGAATAATTATAATTTTATTATATCAATATATTTGCAAACGTTGACAAAAAAAAGAAAAAGAAAAAAGGCATGTCATCGTTGTCATGTGAATTCGCTTGGTTAAAATTTATTTAATTTATTAAGGGGGTAAGAAAAAAGAAGAGAGAAACAATAAAAAAGTGATGGGGTTTTTGATGGTTAACACGACTTAAATTGAAAGCTTTGACTAGTTACTTAAGTAGTCTACTTTATTTGACCTTTAAATCTCTTAATGGTATATTATTGGTTCTTAGCCTAGTCACTCCTCCATCAACCATACGACTGGACATGTAGCTAAAGGAATTAAAATTCATTCATTCAATAGTTTATAAAGGGCAGCAATATGCAGGAAGCATACGAGCCCAATTAGGAGCTTCACCTGTATGAATCCAAAGAAAGAAGAAGCAGCAAAGAGAGGAGGAGGGAATAAACAAGGAAACAAAAGCATGCAACACTTTTCACCAAAAAAAAGGATGTAACACTAATGCTATTAATGGCCTGCTCAGTGCATGAAATGGTTATGCCAAATAAATTTAAATCTGATTACCTGATCACAGTTAGAGCTGTCAAAATGGGTCAGCCCCCGTTAGGCCCTAGCCCGCACGGGCTAAAGAATTATATGACCCCATGGGTTAGGGCTGGCCCGCGGGCCACAAATCAATTATAGCTTATGTAACATGAAATAAACTTAGAGATATAACCTACTTAACAAATTATAAGTTAAATGATCTTATCTGTACATATTCAAAATGTAAAATAATAAAATATAAGCTAAAACAAATAATGTGAATTATTATTGAGGAATTTGCCAAGAATACAATAATGGTGTTCTTGCTCTGAGATTAAAGGGAAGTCTAGCAAGTGAATGAGACAATAAATGCAAACATGACTGGAAATGACCAAAGAGACATGTAGCCTGCCACTTGTGCTATGCTTTCTTCTTGGCCTAAGATCATCAAAATTGGGCTTGTGAAGAGGAACACCGGAAGAAGGAGGAGCGCGGTTAAAAAGAAAACTATCCATGATCTTCGAAGATACACTCCCATCATGCCATATTCTTTTGCACGTTAAGCTTGTCCACAAAGTGTTGACAAGGCACTGGCCATTCCTAAGTGCAGTTGTCAATTGACAAACAAAATTAATTTGGTTTCTTATGATAGCATTACATTGTAATTATTATATACATAAAAGCGTGAGTGATAAAAATTATGATGGCATTACCAAAAACTAACCATATACAGCTTACTCTTTGCACAATGTAGATGCTTTCTCCATCCTTTCAAGTTCTTCCAGCTCTTCCTGCATTTGTTTTATTAGTGAATATTAAAACACTTGTAACACAAGTTTGAAAACAATAACTAAGCATGTCATTGAAAAGAGAGGCTAAAAACCACAATCATCCTCCCCATCAAAAGCTTATCAAATGGCTGCCTAGATATCCCAGATTTTTTAATTATAAGAGTCAAGAGTTTGAAAACCACCATAAAAAGAGCCAGCAAACATGAAAGGTACATTATAATAACCAAATTTTAGTCCAAAATTATATATTGAGCTGAATCATGGTAAGACTAAGCTAGCTTCATGTAGGCAATCCCCAACAGTGAGATACATTTTGGCATCAGAGCAGTAACTACAATAAGCATTCTTTTGGAGGGTAGGCTGTTATTTGGCAAGGGAACTTTCCACTTGAATAGCACAAGGAATGCTTGGATTAGCTTATTTCTTTCTTCTTCTTCTTTCTTTCAGTTCACTTCTCACTTTCTTCTTTCTTTCACTTATTTAACTCGAAGAAAGATTTTCTGGCACTTTGCTTCAATACCAAAGAATGGACATTATGCACACACACAAAAAAATACAAAAAAATAGTCATTCATTATCACTAACTTAGTGTATTCATGCATATAGCCTAGTTGACTTTTTTCCAATAAACATAAACTAAGCAAGCTTTTTATCACAATAGTATTAAATTTATTGCAAAGTAATAATAATAACAGTTTGACAAACAAATCATACGGAAAAGACCCTGCAGCAACTATAAATAAACAATGTAAGATAACAGTTCCTTAAGACACAAAAGAACATAAAAAGATGTGTTCAAGAATAACCTTGTCACTATATTGATATGCTCCCAGCATATATGCTTTTATAGATCAAAAAGGATTGAATCAGATCTAAATTGTGTATAAAGGTGTATATATTGTGAAATTATTGAATAAAACTTGTTCAGACACTCTCTCACTTAAATTCTTTGTTTTTATAGGAGAAAAATGTCAAATAAAGGAGCAGGGAAAAATCACTCAGAAGTTCTACGCTTGGAACGTCCAAATCAACGCTTGGAGCGGAGGAGGAGACCCAGGCAGTGAGTCTACGCTTCAAGCGTAGAATCCTACGCTTGAAGCGTAGCCAAGAAAAATCAGACAGTATCTCTACGCTTGGAGCGTAGATCCTGCGCTCCAAGCGGAGGATGCGAATTGGACAGATGTCAGTTGCGAGAAAAGAAGGTCCATAGGGAGTATAAAAGGCAAAAGAAAACCCTAAAACAAGGATCGGTCATTCTGAAACACAAGGAGGCAAGGATTCTGGAGATTTGGAGAGAAAAACACCTTCTTCTTCTACATTTCTGTAATTCTTCTATTTTTATGAGAAATTGTTGTTTAGCAAACATGACTATGTCTAGCTAAACCCCTTTGTTGTGGTTAGGGTCACGAACCCTTGTGAACCCCTGATACAATGGATTGAGTTTTTATATTTATATATATATCCTTTGAATTTCGTTCCACTCTGGTTGTATTGTTATTGTTATTATTAGAACTGATCAATCTAGTAATTAATAGTAAATTTGAGGATTAGAGCCAACAAGAGGAATCTGCGGTGGTTAATCCAAAAAGGGGGTAGAACGACGGTATGAACATGATCTAGGGATAGACATAATTCATATTGTAGATGTTTTAATTATCAAGCTTTATGCTTAATTTCATATAGGGCACCTCAAGGAATTAGGGTTTTATATGGGGTTAAAGGGTTAATTCATCAAGGGATTGAGAATTAACTACTGATATCTTTATCTGATAATTATCTAAATTTTGCGATATATATATTAATATTTCAATTTAATCCAGAGTAAAAGGTGGGGATCATTGGTAAGTGTTCTCTAACTGCAGCGCTTTCTCATAGATTTCCAAACTTTCATCGTTGTTGATTTTCAAATAATCAAAAAGAGCAAAAATACGTTTTATTTTACAATTTAAATTCTCACACAATCCTGACATTCGTGTCAAAAATCTCTTGGAATATTTAATCTTTAAAGGAATAGTTTAATTGATTTAGATACACTCTCTGTGGATTCGACCTTACTTACTACTTATTACTTGCGCGATTCGGTACACTTGCCGAGTTACGTCAAGTTTTTGGCGCCGTTGCCGGGGAGTGTTTTTCTAAAATCAATTAATCTTGATTTTTAAAGATTAAATTGTTTTTATTTTATTCTATTTTATTTTTGTTTTTGCATCTGTGCTACTAATCTTTTCTCTGAAGTTGTATGCAAGGCAGTGCTTTTCTAAGGAGAAGCGAACGAATTGCTCAAAAGGAGAAGGAGAGAAAAAGAGCACAGACAACTACTACTCAAGTAACTGAAAACCTACCACTTGAGATACCAGAGATGGTTGCTCCAAATCAAAATGGTGATCCTCGCATGAACACCATTGTCACGCCTGTCTTTAACAGGCCCAATGCTGGAATTGTTCCACCTGACCTTGGGAACAATCAATGGGAGCTCAAGTCCAACATCATTCAGCTGGCTGAGAGAGAAAAATGTGGAGGAAAGGATAATGAAGATCCTCACAGATTGGTTGACAGATTTTTAAGAATCTGTGACTCCACAAAGCCTCCACACGTTTCTGATGATGCAATACGATTGAGACTTTTTCCTTTTGCTGTTAAGGGAAAAGCTATTGATTGGGTGGAAAGACAACCTGCGGATAGCATCATTTCTTGGGAGAACTTGTCTGAGAAGTTCTTTGCAGAGTTCTTCCCCATGGAGAAATACAATAACATGGTGAATGATATCACGTCTTTCAAACAACTTATGGGAGAGACCATCTGCGCCTCTTGGAATAGATTCAAGGCCCTCATGAGAAAGGTTCCTCATTATAACCTATCTCAAGGCGATCAGGTGAGAATCTTTTTCAATGGTTGCCTGCCGGAAACGAAACTGGTTATCAATACTGCAGCAGGCGGTTCTTTGGGTGATAAGCTAGCTTCTGAGTCATATCATCTGATTGACAAGTTAGCTAAGAATGAGAATGAGACATCTTCAAGGATGGGAAGAAGGGAAGTAGTGCCACTCAGTGATAATGATGCAATGCTGGCAGAGCAAAAGTTGCTATCTCAACAGATGTCTAATCTGAATGCAAAGTTTGAGAGGATGCAGCTTTCTAAAGTTCAAGCTAATGCAGTTGGTTTTGAATGTGAATACTGTCATGAAGATCACGACACCAATGCTTGTCCTACACTGATGTCTTCAGATTCTTCTCAACAGGTGCAAGTGAATGGCATTTGGTATGACCAGCGCCCTAATCAGCAAAACTTTTCAAGAAATCAGAATAACTCTGCTGGCGGTAATAGCTACCAAAAGAAGAATTATCAAGGTACTGGCTTAGATATGAAGTCTGATAACTATCTAAAGCCACCACCTATTCCACAAAGAGAGCCTTCTGATTTGGAGCGTTTAGTGGGAACTTTAGCACAAAGTACTAACGCTTTCATGGAAGAAAGTAAGGCTAATCAAAGAAATACCAATGCTTTCATTGAGGAAAGTAGAGCTGAGTCCAGGAATACCAAGGCTTCAATCAAGAACCTGGAATATCAGGTTGGTCAACTTGCCCAACAGCTCTCTGATAGAGCACCAGGTACCTTTCCTGGCAATACTACTATCAATCCCAAGGATAGTGAAAGTAAACTGGCCTTTGAAGGCCGATGCATGTAAGGTGTAAAACAAAAATTTTACTGCGGAACATACATGCACACATAGGTTCATGCTTTAAGACAGCATGATGTTACCTTGTTTCTGGCCTGATCAGTCAGGGAGATCAGATGTCAAGCTTGAAGGGTTCAAACCCTCTAATGGTGATCCACACCACCGTTCGTCAATGATGCAAGAACCCTTTCTTGAAAGCCACCAGATGAACACCACAGTGAGGCTTGCTATGCGCACAAGTGGTGAAGGTGGAGGCTAGGTATTCTGTTTGGAAAGGTGTAGGGAACTACCCTACAGAATGGTGCATAGATGGAGGAGAGTTGGCTAGGTTTTCTTCAAAACCCTAAGGTAAGGAACAACTGTTATGCGCACACTTGGAGAGGAGGAGAGATTTAAATCATTCAAAATGAAAACCAACTTTCAAACTCTTTTGAAATTTGCGCATGGAACAGGGAGGATAAGGTGGAGCTGTTGCAAAACCAATTTTGCCAACAACCTCCAATCTTATCCACATGAAATTAAGTTCAAAACAATTTAAACTTAAATTCATAAACTATCATATAGTATACTTTTCATGCGCATAATTCAGCCCTAAAAGGGGTCCAAATATATTGAGTAGTTGCATTCAAAATTTGAATCAACTCACCCATTGATTCCCTCAACCACCAAATCTGAATGGAGCTTTGTTTTAAGTGATAAGATGACATCCTTATCACTTAAACTTGCGCACCAAACAGCCCAAGGAAGTGCTCCAAAGATGCTTCTTGATCCAAGAAATATGCTCCAATAAGATCCTGTCTTATCCTTTTGTTATGAAACAACTTTTCAAAGCCAATTCAAATTCGAATTCAAACACTTGAATTCAAATGTTCAAACATTCAAATTCAAAATTCAAAATTCAGAATTTCAAATTTCAAATTCAAAATTCGAATTTCAAATTTCAAATTCAAAATTCGAATTTCGAAATTCAAATTCCAAATTCAAATTTCAAATTCAAAATTCGAAATTCAAATATTTGATTATTAATTTAACTAATTAAATTAATTAGTAATGGCTTGGACTATCCAAGCCCATTACTAAGCTCCATGCACCACCCACCCTTTTAGGTGGGCTTCCAAACAGCTTCTTGGGCTAACAACCATTATTAGGCCCAATATCTTTAAAGCTAGTCCATCATGACTACAAGGTGTTAGTGTGTGACCCATTAGGTCCAACTTAGCTTCTGACATAACTGGGCTTGGACCCAACAAGCCCACAACCCAATTAATGACAACACAGAGCACTAGCAATGCTTTGTTGCCCCAGAACTAGTCAGATTAATGACTTGATCATCATATTGCACATATTTGGTAACCGTATGTATTTCCCTTCGTCTCGGTTATCTTCCCATTAACCTAGGGTAAGGAAATGTATCAACCCCTGCGGTTTAGGGTAAGCTTTATTCGAAATAGGAATCTTCAATTTACTGACTCTAAAGGCAGATCATCTCATGATCTCTTTTACTATGCATAGATTCCCGAGTCCCTGTAAATGTCATCCCGATTTCTCCGGTTTACAGATAACCTAATCTCTCACAGAGATTTGACGAATTCCTTCAGCTTATTACCCTAGCCCTGTGCCCTTTAAGGACACGCCCAACAGTATACCTATGAGTCTCCATGTTTCAGGCAGACGAGGCATACAATCAAAACATGCCTTCAAGAACACAGTCTAGGTAATAACTTCTGGTCTAAGGAAAGACATACCCAAACATAAAGAGATTACTCTAATGACACTATCTGTGAGATTTCCTCATAGAGTCTCTTTTGGGTCTGTTCAGTGCGAGCTATACTCTTATAGGTCCACCCACGACTTTAGCTAAGATATCTCCATATCTGCAGCTCATGAGGTCTTTACCTTGTATCCATATACAAGTAGATAAGTCGTACTAGTCTTACTCGAGATCACTGATCCCCAAACTCAGTGTCTCTAGACTAGGAACATATAATTAGGAATAGACATGCAATATCCTTGAATCCTCATGATCGTGATCTCATCACAGATACTCAAGAGATACCTGTTCTATTCCAAGGGGTTTATCCAGTTCGTTCATATAATATTAACAGTAATATCGAGACACAATATGAAACTGAATAAATAGTACTTTCATTTATTTGCGATAAACAAAGTTCTACATCTAGTGTCCTTTATTTAATCAAAAGATTGTCTCTAGGACACTCATATGCTAACAAGCTCCCACTTGGCCTAGAGCCAATCAGACCTAAGTCGTATGCCTAAAGCCTCATAATGACTATCATGTTTTCTCTGAGAAACAGCCTTTGTCAGAGAATCAGCCAGGTTATCGTCTGTGGGAACATAATCCATTTTTACATCATTCCTATCAATGATTTATCTAATCAAATGATATCTGCGGAGCACGTGTGTAGATCTTTGATGAGACCTAGGTTCCTTTGACTGCGCAATGGCTCCTGTGTTGTCGCAAAGCAACTGTATGGGCTCATCCACGCTTGGAACCATCCTTAGTTCATTTATGAACTTCTTGATCCACACTGCCTCCTTAGCTGCTTCTGAAGCAGCTATGTATTCAGCCTCTGTCGTTGAATCTGCTGTTGTCTCCTGCTTGGAACTTTTCCAAGACACTGCCCCACCATTTAAGGTGAATACGAATCCTGACTGTGACTTGCAGTCATCTTTGTCACTCTGAAAGCTGGCATCAGTGAACCCTTTCACTGTTAGCTCATTAACCCCACCATAGACCAGAAACGCATCCTTAGTTCTTCTTAAGTATTTAAGGATGGTTTTGACTGCCGTCCAGTGACCCTCTCCAGGGTCTAACTGGTATCTGCTCGTAATGCTTAAAGCATATGAGACATCTGGTCTCGTACATATCATGGCATACATGATGGATCCAATAGCCGAAGCGTATGGAATTCCACTCATGCGATCCTTCTCAGGCTGTGACTTAGGACACATAGCCCTTGATAGGTGTACCCCATGACTGACAGGAAGAAAACCTCTTTTCGACCCTTCCATGCTAAACCTCTTTAGCATCTTGTCAACGTACGTGGATTGAGATAAACCCAGCAGCCTCTTGGATCTATCTCTATAGATCTTTATACCAAGTATAAAGGCTGCCTCTCCCAAATCCTTCATGGTAAAGTTTTCTGAAAGCCACTCTTTCGTTATTTTTAATGTGGGGATGTCATTTCCTATTAGCAATATGTCATCTACATAGAGCACTAGGAAGACGACATTACTCCCACTAACCTTTCTGTAAACACAAGGTTCATCCTCGATCTTGATAAAACCGTCACTCTTAACGACTTCATCAAAACGTATATTCCAACTCCTTGATGCTTGCTTTAGCCCATATATTGACCTTTGTAGTTTGCATACCATATGCTCCTGATCTTTGATTTCAAAGCCTTCAGGTTGTGTCAGGTACACTTCCTCCTTCAAGAACCCATTCAAGAAGGCGGTCTTGACATCCATTTGCCAAATTTCATAGTCGTGGTATGCTGCTATTGCAAGCATGATCCTAATAGATTTGATCATGGCAACTGGTGAGAAAGTTTCATCATAGTCAACTCCTTGTATTTGACGATACCCTTTCGCCACCAACCTAGCTTTGTAGGTCTGAACGTTGTCATCTGCATCAGTCTTTCTTTTAAAGACCCATTTATTACCGATAGGAACTATTCCTTGCGGTTTAGGAACCAAGGTCCATACCTTGTTCTGATACATCGAATCCATTTCAGATTCCATGGCTTCAAGCCATCTTGAGGAGTCAACATCTTTGACCGCCTCCTCGCAGTTACTTGGTTCATCATCCTCAACAGTTTGCTGATTCTCAATCACAAACCCGTACCTCTCAGGTGGATGGATGACCCTCGTAGATCTACGGAGTTGTGTGTTTATTTCTCCATTGGAGAACGTCGCCTGCAGAGCAGACTCGGGTTCCTCTATCTATTCTTGTGGATCTTGCACTTCTTCAAGATCAATCTTACTCCCACTGCCTCCTTGAGAGATCAAATCCTTCTCAAGGAACTCAGCATTCTTTGACACAAACACTTTGTGTTCTTCCATGGAGTAGAAGTAGTATCCCTTAGTACCTTTAGGATACCCCTCAAATAGACATTTAGTACTCTTAGCACTAAGCTTGTCTGATGTCAACGCTTTGACATAAGCTGGCGATCCCCATACCCTGAGGTAACTCAGGTTGGGTCTCTTACCACTCCATATCTCATATGGTGTGGTCTAAACAGATTTAGACAGTACCCTATTTAGAAGGTATGCCGTTGTGTCTAAGGCATATCCCCAAAATGATTTTGGAAGTTGAGTCTCACTCATCATAGACCTAACCATGTCTAACAAGGTCCTGTTTCTCCTTTCGGAGACACCGTTTTGGTGTGGTGTGTAAGGAGCGGTAAGTTGTGAGAGAATTCCATTTTCTCTCAGATAACCCTGAAACTCGTGGCTCAAATATTCACCACCACGATCTAATCGTAATGTCTTAATCATCTTGCCACGATGTTTCTCCACTTCATTCCTAAACTCTTTGAACTTTTCATAAGCTTCAGATTTATATCTCATCAGGTATATATACCCAAATCTTGATTTGTCATCTGTAAAGGTAATGAAATACGAATATCCACCTCTAGCCTCAATAGACATTGGGCCACATACATTAGTATGAATGAGTTCTAATAACTCACTAGCCCTATGACTCTCAAGCCCTTTGGGCTTTTGTCGAATCATTTTCCCAGCTAGACAAGATTCACACTGTCCACAGGATTCCAAATCCATGGAGTCCAGGTATCCATCTCTATGCATCCTAGACAATCTTGTTTCATTTATGTGCCCTAGTCTACAGTGCCAAAGATAAGATTGATTATCCGTCCTAGGTCGTTTCACATCTATATTGAGCACTTCATTTCCCATTTCCAACACATACAATCCATTTATTAAAGAAGCAGTACCGTAAACCATATCATTCAAAATGATAGAAAAAGTACCATCCCTAATACTGAAATTATAACCATCTTGTTCTAAACAAGAAATTGAAATAATGTTTCTAGAAATATGCGGAACATAAAGACAATTATTCAAATGCAATAAAAGGCCCGTAGGCAAAATAAGGTCAGCATCTCCAACTGAATGAGCAGTAACCCTTGCTCCATTACCAATGCGGAGATCCACCTCGTTTCTATCCAATCTCCTTGGGCTCCTAAGTACCTGCAACATATTGCAGATATGAGAACCACATCCGATGTCCAATACCCATGAGGATGGATTAGCATAAGAATAATTTATCTCAATCATGAAAATACCTGAGCCAGAAGCATCACCATGCTTCTTGTCCTTCACATTGTTCAGGTAGTCTGGACAATTCCTCTTCCAGTGGCCTTTCTTGCCACAATGGAAGCACTCAGCATCACCCTTGTCCTTAGGTGCCTTCTTACCCTTCTTCTTGCCCTTCTTCTTCTTGGATTTTCCGTTGGGCTTAAGGGGGTCACCTTTTGCAGGCTCCTTACCCTTTCCCTTGGCCTTGCTAGGCCCACCAATCAAAAGAGCCTGTGTCCTATCCTTCTTGATAGACACTTCAGCTGTTGTTAACATGCTTAACAACTTAGGCAAGCTCACTTGCATCCCATGCATAATGTAATTCATGATGAATTGACTGAAGGAAGGTGGAAGTGAGGTGAGGACTAAGTCATTACTTAGCTCGGCATCCATGATGAAGCCTAGGTTTCCTAGCTTCTCAATCAGCCCGATCATCTTGAGAACATGGCTGCCAACAGACATGCTCTCAGTCATCCTACAAGAGAACAGTTCTCTTGAGGCCTCATACCTCTCATGCCTGCCTTTAATATCATACAACTCCTTGAGATGTACGATAATAGAGGGAGCATCCATATGCTCATGCTGCTTTTGCAATTCAGGCGACATGGATGCCAACATGATGCATACTGCCATCACATTGTCATCCAAGTGTTGTTGGTGGGTTATGAAATCAAATTCCGCAAACCCTTCTTCCCCTTCCCGTGGAGCTACGAGTATTACAGCATCTAAAACGTAGGCAATCTTTTCGGCCCTTAGAACTATTCTTAGGTTCCGATACCAGTCCATAAAATTTGAACCGGTCAGTTTATTCGTATCGAGTATTGAACGCAGTGACAGTGGATTAGTCATACTATAAGCTGAAAATGATGTAAAGATAGTTTTAGTTAATATACGGTTATGTAGTTAAAAGCAAATTATTAAAGACTTGAAATAATTTGCCCCTCCCACTATTTTATCTAAGTCAATGACCCTTCCTTTTGACTTAGGGTTAATCTACTTTAGATTTTACCTTAGTGGGATTAAGAGTGCGATTATTTATTTTAATCTCCGTCTGAGACCGCAAGATTAATTTAAATAAAGGGTTGATCTTTACCAACAGTATCTCATACCCTCTCTTAACATTAGGTTGACAACTCTTTGTCACTTAGTGATGCATCTCATGCAACCAACCTAGCACCATTACCCTAAGCACATAAGCCCGGTTGTGCCTGCAACTTATGTCTTAGTTAAGCATTAAACCAGCACCCTAAGTGTCTTACACTTCAAACACTACTCTAGCCCAACGAAATAGTGGGTCCCAACTGAGTTGTGGAGCACCACTATGTAGAAGAGTTTTGAGTAGCATTGGTGGTGGGAGGTAATCATATACTTAATTATTTATTCCTTTTAAGGGCTCCTTTTATCTTGGGGTTAATTAGGTCCCATCAAACGCATATTGTAAGTTATCATGCTAGTCGTTACCTATGTCAAACATCTATCGATATACACTAGTCGCTATTGGACAAACATAATAACCATACAAAACGCGGTTTGCCCAATTCATGCATACTAGACGTTCTAATCATACATGCATATAAACAGTTTATATTGAGATAGCCATGGTGCTCGCGCTTTTGTCCTTTTTGCTTCTTTAAGCAACGGCCGCTTGTCGTCTATATGCCACTAGCCTATTTCTCTAATTACAAATAATTAAAGAAACTCCATAACATCTTTGGAGGGACAAAATTACAAAATTTAAATTACAAATACACTTGTAAAATAAAAGGCGCGATTACACATTAATTTAAAATTCAAAATTCAAATCCGGGCACCATGACCATCCCCTTCCTGTTTGTACCTGAAAAGTTCAAAACTTGCAAACACAAACATTATATTATCACATAATATTTTCACATATATTTTGACATTTAACATTTAAACATCAAAATAACATCAAGATTCATAATCTTAAATTTCTCATTGGCCGAATTTAAAAACAATTTTAATTCAAATTTTGTTAATTCTTTCTTAAAGAAAACAAAATTAAACCATGCATGTAGCCATAAACTCCTTCATGGCCAAATCATATAGGTGACTATATGATAAATTTTGTCACAAAATTTCATGCATATTAACATGACACAATTTATTGAGAAAAATAAGAAATCATTCAAGGTACTCTTAGTACCCTCCATGGCCGAATCTACCCTTTCAAAAAGGGTGTTCCTTTTAAAACTTTCATAAAGAAAAAGAAACTAAACCATGATGCATAATGTTTTATGAACACAGAATCAAATTTACATGTTCATAAAAACAAAGACTTTAACACTTTAAAGGATTTGTGATTCAAAATCCATATGCAGAATTTAAACTTTAACACTTTAAAGATTTTTGACCGTGAAAAACTCCTTTCACAAACAAGGTACCATCACCCGTCGATGGTAAAGCAACCGGGCTCTGATACCACTTGAAAGTAAACTGGCCTTTGAAGGCCGATGCATGTAAGGTGTAAAACAAAAATTTTACTACGGAACATACATGCACACATAGGTTCATGCTTTAAGACAACATGATGTTACCTTGTTTTTGGCCTGATCAGTCAGGGAGATCATATGTCAGGCTTGAAGGGTTCAAACCCTCTAATGGTGATCCACACCACCGTTCGTCAATGATGCAAGAACCCTTTCTTGAAAGCCACCAGATGAACACCACAGTGAGGCTTGCTATGCGCACAAGTGGTGAAGGTGGAGGCTAGGTATTCTGTTTGGAAAGGTGTAGTGAACTACCCTACAGAATGGTGCATAGATGGAGGAGAGTTGGCTAGGTTTTCTTCAAAACCCTAAGGTAAGGAACAAGTGTTATGCGCACACTCTGAGAGGAGGAGAGATCTAAATCATTCAAAATGAAAACCAACTTTCAAACTCTTTTGAAATTTGCGCATGGAACAGGGAGGATAAGGTGGAGCTGTTGCAAAACCAATTTTGCCAACAACCTCCAATCTTATACACATGAAATTAAGTTCAAAATAATTTAAACTTAAATTCATAAACTATCATATAGTATACTTTTCATGCGCATAATTCAGCCCTAGAAGGGGTCCAAATATATTGAGTAGTTGCATTCAAAATTTGAATCAACTCACCCATTGATTCCCTCAACCACCAAATCTGAATGGAACTTTGTTTTAAGTGATAAGATGACATCCTTATCACTTAAACTTGCGCACCAAACAGCCCAAGGAAGTGCTCCAAAGATGCTTCTTGATCCAAGGAATATGCTCCAATAAGATCCTGTCTTATCCTTTTGTTATGAAACAACTTTTCAAAGCCAATTCAAATTCGAATTCAAACTCTTGAATTCAAATGTTCAAACATTCAAATTCGAGATTCAAAATTCAAAATTCAAAATTTCAAATTTCAAATTCAAAATGCGAATTTCAAAATTCAAATTCCAAATTCAAATTTCAAAATTCAAATTTCAAATTTCAAATTTCAAATTTCAAATTCAAATTCAAAATTCAAATTTCAAAATTCAAATTTCAAATTCAAAATTCGAAATTCAAATATTTGATTATTAATTTAACTAATTAAATTAATTAGTAATGGCTTGGACTATCCAAGCCCATTACTAAGCTCCATGCACCACCCACCCTTTTAGGTGGGTTTCCAAACAGCTTCTTGGGCTAACAACCATTATTAGGCCCAATACCTTTAAAGCTAGTCCATCATGACTACAAGGTGTTAGTGTGTGACCCATTAGGTCCAACTTAGCTTCTGACATAACTGGGCTTGGGCCCAACAAGCCCACAACCCAATTAATGACAACACAGAGCACTAGCAATGCTTTGTTGCCCCAGAACTAGTCAGATTAATGACTTGATCATCCTATTGCACATATTTGGTAACCGTATGTATTTCCCTTAGTCTCGGTTATCTTCCCATTAACCTAGGGTAAGGAAATGTATCAACCCCTGCGGTTTAGGGTAAGTTTTATTCGAAATAGGAATCTTCAATTTACTGACTCTAAAGGCAGATCATCTCATGATCTCTTTTACTATGCATAGATTCCCGAGTCCCTGTAAATGTCATCCCGATTTCTCCGGTTTACAGATAACTTAATCTCTCACAGAGATTTGACGAATTCCTTCAGCTTATTACCCTAGCCCTGTGCCCTTTAAGGACACGCCCAACAGTATACCTATGAGTCTCCATGTTTCAGGCAGACGAGGCATACAATCAAAATATGCCTTCAAGAACACAGTCTAGGTAATAACTTCTGGTCTAAGGAAAGACATACCCAAACATAAAGAGATTACTCTAATGACACTATCTGTGAGATTTCCTCATAGAGTCTCTTTTGGGTCTGTTCAGTGCGAGCTATACTCTTATAGGTCCACCCACGACTTTAGCTAAGATATCTCCATATCTGCAGCTCATGAGGTCTTTACCTTGTATCCATATACAAGTAGATAAGTCGTACTAGTCTTACTCGAGATCACTGATCCCCAAACTCAGTGTCTCTAGACTAGGAACATATAATTAGGAATAAACATGCAATATCTTTGAATCCTCATGATCGTGATCTCATCACAGATACTCAAGAGATACCTGTTCTATTCCAATGGGTTTATCCAGTTCGTTCATATAATATTAACAGTAATATCGAGACACAATATAAAACTGAATAAATAGTGCTTTCATTTATTTGCGATAAACAAAGTTCTACATCTAGTGTCCTTTATTTAATCAAAAGATTGTCTCTAGGACACCCATATGCTAACAGATAGTTGTATGGCAATTACAACTAGAAGCGGTAAAGTGGTGGCATCCCCATCAAAACCTATAGTTGAGGTAGAAGAGGAAGAGAAGGTTGAAGAGGTGGAGAAGTCTGAAAAAGAAGCTGAAAAGTCTCCTGAAATAGTGAAACTGGCTGATAATCGGAATGAGCAATCTACTCTTCCGAAAGAGAAGTTTGAGCTCTGTGAAGAGTACCTTATGAAAATCGCACCTTATCCTGGAAGGTTGAAGCCAAAATTGAAGGCAAAAAGCTATGACAGATTCCTTGAGATTTTCAAGAAGTTGCATGTGAACATTCCGTTTGCTGAAGCATTGGCTAATATGCCAAATTATGCATAATTCATGAAAGATCTCCTCTCTAGGAAGCACAAGCTACAAGAGTGTCAGACAGTTGCACTTACTGAGAAGTGCAGCACTATTATTACTAGGAAGTTTCCTTCTAAGCTTCGTGATCCTGGAAGCTTCAACGTTGAAATCGAAATTGGTGATACAAAGATTGGCAAAGCTTTGTGTGATTTGGGGGCGAGCATTAATCTGAGGGAAAAACTACTCTTATGCTACATGTGATAACTTTCTCTCCTACACACCCTTCGATAACTGTGCCTCCTTTTTCTTTTCTTTTCTTTTTATTTTTCAGATGGTGGAGCCCACAAATTTATCTCTATGACATGAGATAATTTATCTCCTTTAACATGAGATTAATAAAACCCTTAATCTGATGCCCTTATCTGTCTGTAAAGCCTCGGGGATTACTAAATTGAAGCCTACTTTGGTTTCTCTTCAGCTTGCTGATAGATCCTTAAGGAAGCCAAGTGGTATAGTCGAAGATGTCCTTGTGAAAATTGACAAGTTCATCTTTCCGGCTGATTTTATTGTGCTTGATATGGAAGTGGAAAATGAAATGCCTCTCATATTGGGTAGACCTTTCCTGGCCACAGCTCGTGCTATGATTGATGTGGAGCAAGGAAAGCTGGTGTTAAGAATGAATGATGACACAATTACTGTCAATGTCTTTGATGCTATGAAAAGACCATATGATGATAGTGATTGTTTCAAAATTAATGTCTTAGAAGAGGTGGTACATGAAGATAAAACTCCCTTGCAAGAATTGACTGTTGAATTGCAAGAGCGAGATCATATCCCTTTTGAGGAGGATATTAAGGCTGCTGATGAGTTCCTTGAGCATAAGGAATCTGACAAGGAAATAGGTGCTCCTAAAGTTGATCTTAAGGAGTTGCCTACTACTCTGAAGTACATGTTTCTGGGGGATAATGAGACATACCCGGTGATTGTAAATAACGGGTTATCTGCTGATGATGAGAAGAAGTTGAAACAAGTTCTTCTAGAGCACAAGACTGCTTTAGGATGGTCCATTGCTGATCTAAAGGGTATAAGTCCTTCCTTCTGCACGCATAAAATTCTCATGGAGAATGATATCAAACCGGTAAGGCAGCCTCAGAGGAGATTAAACCCCATGATGAAAGAAGTAGTGAGAAAAGAAGTTGTTAAACTTCTTGATGCAGGCATGATTTATTCTATATCAGATACTGCATGGGTAAGCCCTGTGCAAACCGTGCCTAAGAAAGGGGGTGTCACTGTGGTGAAGAATGATAAGGATGAGTCAATCTCTACCAGGACAATTACTGGTTGGCGGATGTGCGTCGACTATAAAAGGCTTAATGAAGCAACAAGGAAGGACCATTTTCCTCTTCCTTTTGTGTATCAAATGCTGGAAAGGTTGGCGGGTCACTCTTATTATTGTTTTCTAGATGGATACAGTGGCTATAATCAAATTGCAGTGACTCCTGAAGATCAGGAGAAGACAACATTCACTTGTCCTTTTGGCGTTTTTGCCTATAGGAGGATGTCGTTTGGGTTATGCAATGCACCTGCTACTTTTCAGAGATGCATGTTATCAATTTTTTCTGATATGGTGGAAAAGTTCTTGGAGGTATTCATGGATGACTTTTCTGTCTTTGGCTCTTGTTTTGATGATTGCTTAGGCAATTTGTCTAAAGTGCTGAGAAGATGCCAAGAGACAAATCTGGTTCTCAACTGGGAGAAATGTCACTTCATGGTTCAAGAAGGCATTGTGCTTGGACACAAAATTTCAAAGGATGGTATAGAAGTAGATAAAGCGAAGCTGATGCTCATTGAAAAACTACCTCCTCCAATTAATGTTAATGGAGTGAGAAGTTTCCTTGGTCATGCTGGCTTTTATAGAAGATTCATCAAGGATTTCTCTAAAATTGCCAAGCCACTAAGCCAACTTCTGATGAAAGACAATGAGTTTGTTTTCGATGATGCTTGCCTTAAAGCATTTAATTTGCTAAAGGAAAAGCTCACTACTGCTCCTGTTTTGATATCTCCTGATTGGAATATGCCGTTTGAGTTGATGTGTGACGCTAGTGACTTTGCTATTGGTGCTGTTCTTGGGCAGAGAAGAAACAAACTGTTGCATGTTATCTATTATGCCAGCAAGGTTCTGAATGAAGCACAAGTGAATTATGCAACAACGGAGAAGGAGATGCTTGCTGTGGTCTATGCACTTGATAAATTTAGACCATATCTCCTTGGTGCCAAGACAATCATTTTCACTGATCATGCGGCTATAAAATACTTGATTTCTAAACAAGATGCCAAACCACGACTGCTAAGGTGGATGTTGTTGTTCCAAGAATTTGATTTGGAAATAAAAGACAAGTCGGGGATGGAGAATAAAGTTGCTGACCACTTGTCAAGAATTCAAGAGAAGAGCCTGCAAGATGATCCTGCTATAGAGATCAACGATTCTTTTCCTGATGAACAAGTTCTTACAATTTCTTTAAAATTGTTTGAGAAGCCAATTTTTGCTTTGCATGTGGAGCCTTGGTTTGCTGACTTTGTCAACTTTAAAGTGATCAAGAAAATACCTCCTAATTTCACAAAGCAACAAGTGAAAAAGTTCTTGTATGATGCAAGGAGGTATGTATGGGATGATCCATTTCTTTATTTCCAATGTGTTGATGGAATCTTGAGAAGATGTGTATCGGAGTTGGAAATCAAAGAAATTTTATGGCATTGTCACAATTCTGATTATGGTGGCCATTTTGGTGGTAATAGAACTGCTCAAAAGGTGTTGCAAAGTGGTTACTATTGGCCTACACTTTTCAAAGATGCAAGAGAATACGTTGAGAAGTGTGAAAGATGTCAGAAAACGGGTAACATTTCCCGTAGAGATGAGATGCCTCTAAACACTATTATGGAGGTAGAATTATTCGATTTATGGGGGATTGACTTCATGGGACCATTCCCATCTTCCTATTCCAACCAATATATTTTGGTAGCTGTTGACTACGTTTCTAAGTGGGTTGAGGCAGCAGCTCTTCCTACTAATGATGCCAAAGTGGTTGTGAATTTTCTGCGGAAGAACATTTTTACCAGGTTTGGTGTGCCGAGAGCAATCATAAGTGATGGAGGCTCTCATTTTTGTAACAAGCAGTTTGAGAATCTGTTGGCCAAGTATGGTGTCAGGCATAAGGTTGCTACACCTTATCATCCACAGACTAGTGGCCAAGTGGAAGTTTCCAACAGGGAACTGAAGCGAATCCTTGAAAAGACTGTTAGCATTTCTCGGAAGGATTGGTCAAAGAGATTAGATGATGCACTATGGGCCTATCGAACTGCATACAAAACTCCAATAGGAATGTCTCCCTATCAGCTTGTGTATGGGAAAGCTTGTCACTTACCTGTGGAGCTTGAACATAGAGCCTTTTGGGCTATTAAATTCTTGAACTTTGATGCCACAGTAGCTCTTGAGAAGAGAAAATTTCAACTGTTAGAGCTTGATGAGTTCAGGAATTCTGCCTTTGAAAGCGCCAGAATATACAAAGAAAAGGCCAAGAAGTACCATGATAGCAAGATTGTCCACAAGGAATTTGAGCCTGGCCAACAGGTGTTGTTGTACAACTCCCGACTGAAGCTCTTTCCAGGAAAGTTGAAATCCAGGTGGACAGGTCCTTTTGTGGTTAAAAAGGCTTTTCCATATGGCACTGTTGAAATATCTCCCATGGATGAAGACAGACCTTTCAAGGTCAATGGCTCTAGGCTGAAGTTCTTTCACGGAGGACCGGTGGTGAAGCAGATTGTGGCCCTGCACCTTAAATCCATTGAGACTTAAAGAGGTAACCGTCAGGCTCGGGACGTTAAACACGCGCTAGTTGGGAGGCAACCCAGCATTTTTATTTTTATTTTTACTGCATATTTTTAGGTAGTTAAGTTAATAAAGTTTGAGAGAAAATTGTGAGACTCAGAAAAAGAAAAATAAGGAGGCAGCAGCTATACGCTTCAAGCGTAGAGGAGATTAATGAGACAGTGGGTCTACGCTTCAAGCGTAGGATTGAACGCTTGCAGCGTAGAAAAAGTAAAGAGTCAGTGAGTGAGCGCTCCAAGCGTAGGTTTTTACGCTTGCAGCGCAGGAAATTAGTGAAGTCAGTGGGTCTACGCTTCAAGCGCAGGATTTAACGCTTGAAGCGTAGGATATTTGGGAAGCGTAGGGTTCTACGCTTGAAGCGTGGGTTGCGAAATTGGTCAGGTGCTGAGGCAGTGAGTCTACGCTTGAAGCGTAGAACTCTACGCTTCAAGCGTAGAACGGGTTTAAGTTAAAACCCTAATTTCTTTTCCCTGTAGCGCTGCGACCCCTTTCCCCCTTCCCTGTTCTCCCTCTTCTTCTCTCCTGCTCTCTCTCTTCCCTATCTTCTCCAACCACCATTACAGCCACCACGAACCACCATCCTCCATCCTTCAGCCACCGCACGAACCACCACCCTCCATCCTTCAGCCACCACCGTCGTCCACCATCATCAGCCCACAAACCACCGCGCGAACCACCATTCTCTCATTACCAACCTCCACAAACCACCACCTCCCTTGCTTTCATTGTCATCTTCTCCACAACTCCACCATTCGTTGACGTTGGGCAAATTGATTTGAACATTCGTTGGTTGAATTTTGGCCAATTGCTTGGGCACATTTACTGAAAATTTTAAAATTTTCCCAAATGGCTGGAGAAAAGGTAATCCCTTTATTATTATTTTTACTGAGAATTTGCATGTTGATATACATTGCTGGAGTAAATGTTGATAAAAATGCACATTGAGATTGTTTGCTGATTGTTTGCTGATTGACTTTCACTGAGAATATGCATTAGCATTTCGTGTAATGAAAATTGTTCAATGATAATGCTCAGTGTTAGTAATGATAAAATATATTGTCCTTGTGCAATTGCTGATTCACATGATTAATGGGGGTTGGATATGTTGATATGGGTTGATGGTTGAAAATAAATCTGGGAATTGATCTGAATATTGTCATCAATTTGAATTGAATTCTTTTGCTGATAATATTTGGTACTCTACTGTATTGGGGACTTTTCTGATTTTCAGGAAAAAAGGATTGTTAAAGCCAAAAAGGGTACTGAAGGGTCGTCTTCTGCTAAGAGACCCCGCACTAATTTTGACTCCAAAAGGTTTCTGTCTGCTTTGATATGGGAAATCTTCTGCTCTTTGATGAAATTTATGCAGTTGTTGGGAGGAGACGATGGAGAACATTAGTGACCTTTCCACAAGACAGTTCAGGGCGAATTCTGAGAGAATTCTGAGAGAATTTTTAGCTAATGCTGACAAGGAAACTGTAAATGCCACCCGCAAGAGCTGGGTGAGAGGAAAAGAAGTCCCTTTTGATGCTAGAACAATTGAGGAGTTCCTACAAACCTCATACAATCCAAATGTTGAGTGTGAATTCATCAGACTCTTCAACATGATGCAACCTTCAGAAGGGAGAGACTCTTACAGGGAAGAGATGCCTATTATTGCTGATGAGATCAGAGAGAGGATTACCAGCCCATTCTCTGAGTGGAAATTTAGACAGGGTCTCACCAATGTACCTGAAAAGTTCAGCAGACTCTGCCTTACTGGTGAGGCCATGAGATAGGAATTTGAACATAGCTGCCATCCTTTCTGACAGAATTGTCCATCTTATCACTCAGAGCAAGGACAACAGTCTGTTGGCTCACAGCTCTTTGATTTCTCACTTATGCATTCGAGCTGGGGTAGAAATCCCCGATTCTGAGCCGTTAGATGTGAAGGCTGAAAAGCCTAT
>JAVKPL010007293.1:0-29145 GCA_032173675.1 Gastrolobium villosum
ATTCCCAGATTTAAACGTTGCTGTCCCCAGCAATGTAAAAGACTTAATTCAGGAAATATTCACTTAATCTAACATAACAATCATAGTCACTCTCAGATTCAATATGTCATATATGCCTGACTCAATATCATGAACTTCTAATAATGCCATCAGCTTCTTAAATATATAAGTCTACATTGATTATCCCTCACACAGATAAATAATGTTCACTCAACACTCAGTGTTTAAGGGTATCATGAGCACTCAATTACTCAAAGCTATAACACTACCATATGCTTGATTATATTCTACAAAATTCTTGAAATTGAAGAATCAAACACATGCATTAATTGATCAAAAGGACTTCACAGGTTGTAACTTTGGCTGGGGTAATAGGTAGGAAAATTTGGATAGTAGCTCAAACAACCAATAGATTGAAAACTGATATTATTTCATTTTTAACAATTTCAACTCAATTGTTTTGCTCCACTAACATTCCCACAGAATTCCGGGAATTCATTCCTTCCTGCCACCTTTTACTCTTTTCCTTTTTCTTGCTTTCTTTTCTTTCTTCTTTTTTTTTTTTTTTTTTTTACTTGACCATTGTGGAGCTTACCTCACTTTCTTTACTTTATTTCCAAAACTTTCAGTGATTCAATCTCAACCAAGGTAAGTTATATGGATATTGGCTAAGCCATTAATCAGGCCACAGGTCATTTTACAATAAATCAATTCAGGCTCAAAAGGGCTAGCAAGGGAAAATTTCATACAGGTGGGCTATTTTGGCCAAAAGCTAATAAGAACAAAATGCCTTTATCATATCAATCAATGCATGCATTACAGAGAAACAAATCAAGTTCTAGAGTATTACAACAGTGAGGCCTTTCAACAAAAATTTCAGTGTTTAGGCTCAAAACCTCACAGCTATAGTATCAATGTAGACTCAAGAAAATTGACTCCAGACATTATCAGAATTCACAATCTTAATTCAGACAACCGAGCAATCATGCAATCTAATTATGCCTATGCAATGTTATGTCAGAAAGTCATACAATATATTCCAAGAATTTAATCATGTACATTAAAAAGATGAGCACATTTAAACCTGGGATTTGTTCAAAACACACCTTTTTTTTTTTTTTTAAAAAAAAAAATTTAATGGCACACCAAATAACTAAGAAAATTAAAAGAGTTAGAATATCTCCCCTGATAGAAGAATTGTAGTTCTAAGGTGCAAGCCTACCATTCCCAGATTTAGAGCATTGCTGTCCTCAGCAATAATTAAACCCCAAGAAGGAAGAAAATCCTGCACAATAGAACAAATAGTGGCATATAGAAGAAACTATAATGCACACATTAAAACATCAGAGAAAAATATACCAACACAAAATAACTTAAAAATACGAAACAAAAAAATAAACTAATATACAAGATCTCCATCAGCAAGGAGATAAGATCAGCCCTGATCATGTCATCCCCCTCAGCAGTGTGGGATGACTCAGCAAATGAAGGGTCTGGTGGTACTGGTTGCCTTGGTGTATGGGACCACCATTCCCAGATTTGATCCAAACCATGGATCCATGTTAAGAATTCTTTGAAACTTTGATTTTTCCGAGAGATAGAGTCTCGGTGTCTCTTGTCAAATTTCAGCTCTCGGTATCTCTTCCAACTCGTATCAAAGAATTTCACTACTTCCTTTCTTCTTACCTTCTTCTTTGTAGGAGTACGCCTCTCTTGAAGCGTTCTCACCTCTTTGACATCATCATTCAAATTTTTAGGAAGATCTTTCACTTCCACTTTTGGGTTTCCATCTTCTTTGTCCTCATCTTTGAGATTTTTAGGAAGCTCAACTGCTACATCTTTTTCTTCCTTAAATACTTCAAGACTAAAACAATCGTCTTTGTGAGAAGACTGTTTTAAAGAATCGAAGACATGAATAGTAACAGTCTCATCATTCATTCTTAGCTCTAGCTTCCCGCTTTCCACATCAATTAGTGCACGAGATGTAGCTAAGAAAGGTCTACCCAGCAAAAGTGGCATTTCAGCTCCTCCTTCCATATCTAACACTACAAAATCAGCAGGGAAGATGAACTTGTCTACCTTCACAAGAACATCTTCTATTATTCCACTAGGCTTTCTCACAGACTTATCAGCAAGTTGAAGAGATGCCAAAGTGGGTTTCAAATCAGTAATCCCCAGAGATTTACAAACAGACAAGGGCATTAGATTTATACTTGCCCCAAGATCACACAAGGCTCTACCAAATTTGGTGTTCCCAATTTCAATAGGAATATTGAAGCTCCCTGGATCATGACGCTTAGGCGGGAACTTCTTTGTAATTATAGCACTACACTCTTCAGTGAGTGTCACCGTTTGGCATTCCTGCAACTTGTGCTTCCTTGACAAGAGGTCCTTCATAAACTTGGCATAATTGGGCATGCCAGCCAAGACTTCAGCAAATGGAATATTAATATGAAGCTTTTTGAAAAGGTCCAGGAACCTGCCAGAATGCTTTTTTTGATCATCCTGTTTGAATCTTTCAGGATATGGTGCCATATCCCTTACATATTCGGGACTTAATTCATGCTTCTTCTTTTCAATTGGCTTCTCCACTTCAGCAGGTTTTTCAATTTCTTTTTCTTTTTCTGGCTCCTCCACCGCCTTAAGCTTTTCTGGAGCTGTTACCACCTTACCACTTCTAGTTGTGATAAACATACAATCCTCCTTGGAAGTGCCTGGATTTTTATTAGCAACTTGCTTAGCCAGCTGGCCAACTTGATTCTCTAAATTCCTGATAGAAGCACTCATGTTTTTAGTGGTGGCCCTAGTCTCTTCCATGAAGGCATTGGAGTGTTGGGCCATTTGTCCAACTAACCTTTCCAAATCAGAAGGCTCCTTAGCTTGGACTGGTGGAGGCTGCAAGTAGTTGTTGGAATTGTAATCAAGACCTGTGCCTTGACCTCTCCTCTGAAAATTGCTATTTCCAAGAGGGAAATTCTGATTCCTAGGAATGTTTCGTGGTGGAGACCTTTGCTCGTACCATACTCCATTCACCTGCACTTGTTGAGGAGAGTCAGAAGATAACAAAGATGAGCATTCATTGGATTCATGCTCACCCTTGCAGTATTCACAAACCACAGATGCAACTTGCATAGTGGAAAGTTGCATCTTGTCCAGCCTTGAGGTCAAATTTGCTAGCTGTTGTGCTAACAATTTATTCTCAGCCAGAACCGCATCATTGTTATCCAGGTGTAGAATCCCTCTCTTAGGCTTGGCTGTCAAACATTCATTTTCATTGGCAGCCATTCTTTCTATTAACTCAAGAGTCTCATTTGCTCTCAAGGATTTGATGCTACCACCTGCTGCACCATTCAGCACCATCCGAACTTTAGGTTTACACCCATTGAAAAAAATTCGGACCTGATCACCATTGGTCATGGGGTAATGAGGGCATCTCCTCATTAGATCCTTGAAGCGGTTCCAGGCTGCACACATAGTCTCACCCTCAGCCTGGGTGAAATTGGTGATGTCATTCACCATCTGGTTAAACCTCTCCATGGAAAAAAACTCAGCAAAGAATTTATTTGAGAGACTCTCCCATGATGGAATACTTCTTGCTGGTTGCCTTTCCAACCAATTCAAAGCTTTCCCCTTTAGAGCAAAGGGAAACAGTCTCAGCCTGACTGCATCATTGGACACCTGGGGGTGTTTAGTGGAGTCACAGATCATCAGAAATCTGTCAATGAACCTGTGAGGGTCCTCATCAGCCTCTCCACCAAACTGAGCACGCTCTACCAACTGAATATTGGCAGACTTGAGCTCCCAATGGTTGTTCCCCACTTCTGGATGAACAATGCTTGAATTTGGTCTATTGAATGCTGGTGTAAGAATTGTATCCATGAGTGGATTGTCCACATCATCATTATTCCCAGCCATTGTTTGTGCTTCTTCGAAGAGAATTCCCAACTCGTTGAATGCAAGCTTCTTCCGAGCAAGTTTTCTGTTCCTCTTTTCTGCTCTAGTGATTTCCAAATTCAGTGGAAATTCTGGGATTGTACCTTGCATACAACTCAGAAAAGAGATCAGTAGCACTGTTCAAATAAAAAATTAAAATTAAAATAAATAAAGAAAATATAAATATTCACAAATATTCACAAATCCAATCCTAAAGATCAAGAATATATGATATAAGATAAACCAATCCCCGGCAACGGCGCCAAAAACTTGATGCTCTCCGGCAAGTATACCGATCGCACAAGTAATAAAGTGATAAGAAAAGTTCGTCTCCACAGGGATTGAGATCTAATATCAATTAAACTTTTTCTCAAAGAATGGAAAAGTTCAAATAGGGTTTTTGACAAATATTGTCAATTTGATGGAAATTGAATTTTGAAAATAAAAGACTTGTTTTTGTGTTTTTAGATTGAAAAATAAAATAATAAAATTGAAAATTGATTTGTAGAAAATTATGAGAAAAGCATTGTAGCCAGGGTTCATTCACCAAATGATCCCCGCTTTTTACTCCGGATTGATTTATAAAAATCATTTATATAATTACTCAGATAAATTATCATCTAAAAGATTTAATAGTTAACCCTCAATTCCTTGCAGGGTTAACCCTTTAATCCCATGAGAAACCCCAATTCCTTGCAATGTTTCTCATGGGATCAAGCAATGGGCGTGATAATTTAAGCATCTGCAATCGTATACACGTCTATTCCTAGCACGCATACAGATTGTTATCTTACCCCCTTTCGAGATCAAAACCCCAATATTCCTATCTAGGATTTTGATCCTCAGAATATCCCCAACTATCAGATCGATCAATTCTAATAAAGGGAATATAAAATTCGCACAGAGTAAAGATAAAGATAATTATATAAATTAAAAATCACAAATCAATCCTTCATGTCAAGGGTTCACATATGGATCGTGACCCTGACTACAATAAAAATGATCTAGCCGATCAACATCATGATCGCTGATCTAAAATTCAACATAAAATTAAAACAAAAGATAAAGAAATACTAGATGTAGATGAAGAACGAAGAACAACTCCAGTGCTCTTCTCCTCCAATCTCCAGATCTGTCCTTGAACCCTGTATCCGTTTTTTTTCCTTTTTTCAGATCTGTCAAGTCTGCTGACCTAATTCAGCAAATGTCACATTTATAATATTCTCTTCTCCTTCCAAAAATGCCCTCAGAAAAGACGGAGATCTGTTCCCGCAAACCCGCGCTGGTTGGCACCGAATTGGCGCACGTTTGCGCCACTTTCCTATTGGCGCTGGTTGGCGCCACTTTTGCACACAAATGGCGCTAGTTAGCGCCACTTTCACTATTCATTGGCGCTAACTAGCGCCACTTTCACTATTCATTGGCGCTGACTAGCGCCACTTTCACTATTCATTGGCGCTGGTTGGCGCCACTTTTGCATACAAATGGCGCTAGTTAGCGCCACTTTCACTATTCATTGGCGCTAACTAGCGCCAACTTCCTTCTCCACAGGGATTAGATCTAATATCAAGTAAAAATTTTCCTTTAAGAATGGACGATTTCCAAAAGGGTTTTTGTGACAAATATTGTCAATTTGATGGAAATTGAATTTTGAAAATAAAAGACTTGTTTTTGTGTTTTTAGATTGAAAAATAAAATAATAAAATTGAAAATTGATTTGTAGAAAATTATGAGAAAAGCATTGTAGCCAGGGTTCATTCACCAAATGATCCCCGCTTTTTACTCCGGATTGATTTATAAAAATCATTTATATAATTACTCAGATAAATTATCATCTAAAAGATTTAATAGTTAACCCTCAATTCCTTGCAGGGTTAACCCTTTAATCCCATGAGAAACCCCAATTCCTTGCAATGTTTCTCATGGGATCAAGCAATGGGCGTGATAATTTAAGCATCTGCAATCGTATACACGTCTATTCCTAGCACGCATACAGATTGTTATCTTACCCCCTTTCGAGATCAAAACCCCAATATTCCTATCTAGGATTTTGATCCTCAGAATATCCCCAACTATCAGATCGATCAATTCTAATAAAGGGAATATAAAATTCGCACAGAGTAAAGATAAAGATAATTATATAAATTAAAAATCACAAATCAATCCTTCATGTCAAGGGTTCACATATGGATCGTGACCCTGACTACAATAAAAATGATCTAGCCGATCAACATCATGATCGCTGATCTAAAATTCAACATAAAATTAAAACAAAAGATAAAGAAATACTAGATGTAGATGAAGAACGAAGAACAACTCCAGTGCTCTTCTCCTCCAATCTCCAGATCTGTCCTTGAACCCTGTATCCGTTTTTTTTCCTTTTTTCAGATCTGTCAAGTCTGCTGACCTAATTCAGCAAATGTCACATTTATAATATTCTCTTCTCCTTCCAAAAATGCCCTCAGAAAAGACGGAGATCTGTTCCCGCAAACCCGCGCTGGTTGGCACCGAATTGGCGCACGTTTGCGCCACTTTCCTATTGGCGCTGGTTGGCGCCACTTTTGCACACAAATGGCGCTAGTTAGCGCCACTTTCACTATTCATTGGCGCTAACTAGCGCCACTTTCACTATTCATTGGCGCTGACTAGCGCCACTTTCACTATTCATTGGCGCTGGTTGGCGCCACTTTTGCATACAAATGGCGCTAGTTAGCGCCACTTTCACTATTCATTGGCGCTAACTAGCGCCAACTTCCTTCCCTTTTAGGCGCTAGCTAGCGCCAGTGCACTGACTTACGGCGCTAGCTTGCGCCATTTCCTTTGTAATTTGGCGCTCCCTTGCGCCAATCTTCTGTGTTATTGCGCTGAGAAGCGCCACTTTCTTTCGTAAATGGCGCTAGGTTGCGCTGAGGAGCGCCACTTTGTTGCTACCTCGCGCCACTTTGATGTCCTCGCTGCAAAGTTCGTAATCTGGTGCGGTTTTTGTGCCAATTTGGTGCTGACCCGCGCCATGCTTGGAACTCATAGTGTGCTATAACCGTGGAAAATTGCATTAACAGGTTTTTTTTTATAATTCTTCATTTATTTTCCCTGTAAAAATACAATTAAAAGGTGAATATTATTGACATTCAAAGAATCAATATAATTAGCAAATATGTATTTAATTTGCTCTCTTATGACTCAATTCTCGTCAATTTTATCACAGAAAAATCACACTTGCCAGAGGCACATCAATCATCAACCCTCGTCAATAAATAATGTGCAAGTTTCCTTGTCGGGAATGAAGTGGATTCTGATATCACAGACAAGTCTACTTTTTCATTACGAATTTAGGATCAGGTAGTTTTCATAGCAACAAAGAAGAAAACTTTCTTCTTGCAAATGGGATATGCAATGTTTTTTGGATTCATTTAATTAACATTGAATTGTTAGTAGTTCCATAATCTTTGCCCCACCATATATGTACACATAATCTATTCATTTCCCATTTCTAAATACAATGTATATATACCTCATTTTTCAAATACCGTTACAGAATAATATAAATCATTAAAAAGTCTTTTACGTAACATTTTAAGGTTTTGATTTTGGGTTGAATTGGTTATTTACATGGTATCAAAGTCTCAGTGACCATAAAGTCACGAGTTCGATCATCACCGCCCAAATTGGGTCTGTGCAATATTCACACTTCAAGCCCAATAAGCTCTTGCGTGACGGTGTGTGTTAGAGAATAATATAATCCATTAAAAAAATCTTCACTCGACACTTTAAAATTTTTGGTTGAATTGATTATTTACAAATACATATGATACACACACAAAAGAGTGATAAAGCTTCCTTTTGTGAAGAAAAAATTATAAATTCGAATTTGGAAAATATCTTTCTAAATATGCAAGGATAAAGTTGGATATAAAGATTGCTCTCATCGCTAATTACATCCTTGAGTGACCCTAATTTCCTTTATATTTTTCAATAAACTTACGTCAATGTTTTGAGCAATATTAAAGCGGTTTGTTTGTGAGTGAAAAATTATGAGTTTAAATTCGAGAAATAACATCTCTTTAAATATGTAAAGATAAATCTGTATATAAAAGATTGTTCTCATATCCCTAATTAGTTCCTTGAGTGACCCTAATTTTCATTTATATTGACTCTTATCAATGTTTTAAAAGATAACTGAAGGGACCTTGAGCCTTAGTTCAATTAATTTGAACAACTAAATTTGTCATTTAACATATAAAACCGCGGTCAATCTGGATGATGCTCGAACTCAAGACACTTGGGTGTATGTATCAAAAAAAAAAAAGACACTTGGGGTGCATTGACAAATATCTGGGACAAGGGCACCTTTTAGGTCTTTATGATTTGACATCCAACTGAAGCTAATTATCAATCCAGAAATGACAGGAACGGCTGAAGTAGGTTTCGACGGCTAGTTAGTCATAATCTACAATATCCGGACAGACTTTTTTTTTTAATGGCGTGTTGGATACGGACAATTTCTGACAAATTGTGATACGTGGTCAACATTTTGAAATATGTGATTAACTCATTGACACGTTTTGACACACAATCAAATTTTTTTTAACACGTGGTCAATGTTTGGATACGCTCCAACACATTTTTTTTAATCTTAATTTTATTTTATTAACTAAAAAAAGTCATTTATAAATCGATTTTTTCTGTTATGAAATTTGACATGAAAAATTAACTTGGTACGAATTTTTTATTTATTTATTTATGTTATGAAATTTGAATATTTGATTGGTTATATAACTTATTATGAAATGTTATATGTATTAAATATAAATTATATTATATATATTAAAAATATTATTTAATATCAAAACGTGTCCAAACGTGTCGAAATATGCCATTTTTTAGAATTAACGTGTCGGCGTGTCGTGTCGTGTCCCATATCAGTGTCTGTGCATCATAGGTCATAATTATTGGAGAGTGAATTCTCTTATATTACATTTTATATAATAAAATTTTTATATTTTTTTGATATACATTAAATAGGGACGGTTCAATTATCACTAATAAAAAAAGTAATAAATACAAAAATTTACATGATTAATCATGTAAAATCTTAACTGTAATAAAAACTTATTTTGGTTTATAAAAGGGGAAAAATGTTGTTATAAAAAAAAGGGGAATGTTTCTGCAGTTAATGCAGATAAGTTATATGCATTCCCAAAACGACATCGTTTTGGTATTGAAATATTAAAAAATCATAAATATAAAGATTATTGTAACCCTAAAATAAATTAAAATTACAAAAATACCATGATTTCCGCCTCAAAACGACGTCGTATTGAGGTTACTGCAGATAACTTATATGCAGTAACTGCAGAAAAAATGAACCCTATATATATATATATATATATATATATATATATATATATATATATATATTTGGTTTATTTGTTATTAGTTAAGATGTCACATTTTCAATTGGCAAATCTTGAGAATTTAAGCTTTCGAATAAAAATAAAAAACCAGTACATTCACATTTCTTTTTTCTTTTTTCTTTTGGACAATTTACATTCACTTTTCTTAGGGGTTTACACAGAAAACAAAAACACTTTCTTATTTTCACTTACATAGTGATCAGATCAAATATGGCATGAACTGTCCAAAACGTATCAAGCCCAATCACACACGGTTGAGACTCCTTCAGATGTTTCTGGTTTGGGCCAAATATTGATGTTTAAAGTAAGGCTTGAGCCTTTTGTCCTTCACGATGCACCAAATGGGGGGGCCTGCGAAGATACTCCGATGCTTAAGCCAGTATCAGAGGCAGGTGTATTATGTGGTGAAAGTAAAGGATGATCATACCTTGGTGGTATATTGTGTGTTTAAATAGTAGTTGTGATGCAGCCTTTGTGAAGGCGGTTTGGCCTTTGAGTGGCCAGCCTTGGGCTGCAAGTCAGTTAGGAGACCTGGGTAGCCTTATCTTCCTTAGTGCCTAGTAGTAGAGTGGCGGCAAGCTGGAGCTGTCCATTGTTTACTGGAGTTAAAAAGCGGTGGAGTTGCCTTGGGCTTTAAGTTTACTTCCCATAGAAGGCTTCGTATGTGATGTGGGAAATGTATGTCGCGATGAGGGCATCGCGTTTTGTATACCGCGGTGAGGGCATCGTCTCAGAGCTCGTTCCTTATGCTTTGTTCTGGACCTTTGCTGGGCTTGATCTTTCATGTGTTGATGGGCCCTAGTTGGGCCTATATTTTATCCAGATCAGTTGCCCCCTAGCTTGCGATGTTGTAATTTGGCAAGGCCGTGAGCTATATGTTTTTTGTATGAGGCGCGGTAGTTTGTCTCGTCATATGTCGTGTTGTATGTCGCGGTAATCATGTCAAGAGTACTATCATGATCTTTAGCCGCTTAAAAATGGTGGATTAGACGTTTAATCTTCCAGGAGCATTAAATGCTACCTTTATTACGTGTGTGTTTAAGGGCAGTCGTGGGTGGTTTTATTAGTAAAACACTTCCCCGTCCCGCCACGTGCCCCTGTAAACCCGTTTTGCTTAACACGTTTCGTGGCCTTCATCCTATCCATTGGAGAAACAACCTTTCGTATTTGGACTGAGCTCTTTAGTTTGGAGGGAAAGACATTTCGTTGTATTGTGAGAAAATTCCTCATTCTCAGAGTTCATTTTCTCCGGTGGTGACACGTCCTGCTTCTGGTGCGAACTTCCGAAGTATAAAGCTCAGGTATGTTCTTTCTTCTTTCCCCCTGTTTTATCTGTGCTTCTTTCATTTTGTTCAACATTTCTTTCTTCGTGTTTGTGGTATGTCTGATAATCGTAAATGTGCGGATTGTATCATATTTTTTGAACGGTCTGGTTCGTCTAGTCCTCCTTTGGGATTGTTACCAAGATCCAAGTCATTGGGAACCAGAGACAAAAGGCCTACTGTAGGATGTCTAGCCTCTTGTTCCAAATTTTATACTAGGCATGTCCCCTTAAGTCGTAGGCTTAAGTTAGGGTTACCTTTGCGACAACCTAATTGCGGAAAGACATTGTCAGAACATAGTTCGTCTGTACCTCCCAAGTTTTCTCAGAACATGTCTAAGCCCATTGTGATATCGAGTGACTCTTCGTCAAGTACCATTAGTAGTTATAAATCAATTGATTCAAAAAGCCCTCAATCTCCTTCTTTAACTTCATCGCGCGATTCCTCGTGTTCCATCGCGCGTGAGCCTGATGGTCAGAGGAGCCCTAATCTGTTACCTTTGAGTGTTATCTACCCAGCTGGGTATCCTTTTAAGAAAAGAAATTGTGACAATTACAAACCTGTTTCTTCTGACTTATCTTCTTCAACTGATTCTTCTTCTACTTCTGAATCAGACTTTCTGTCCCCTCAAATTAAAGAACTAATGGTGAAACGTAGTGCTACTGCGAAACGCGGTTCAACCGAGAAGAAAAGATAGAAGGTGCATCCTCCTTCAAAAAAGAAAGTTATATATTCCAACCCTGAAGACGAGTCTCTCGTTAGGCGGAACCTAAGAGATGAAGATTCTTTAAGCTGGATAATAGATACGGTGTTGGATACCGAGTCTGTGCTATCTTCTCCAGGAGAATTATCGATGGGAAGTGGATGTTGTTCCAAAGAATGAACGCGTATGTTCTGCATGGGCGAAAGGGTCAACCCGTCACTTTATCATGATGTACTCCTTCTTCTTTCTATCCCTGGGAGTTCGTCTTCCATTTTCCTCATTTGTATGCGAATCACTAGCCCATTTGAATGTAGCTCTCTCACAACTAACCCCAATGCTTGGGGTTTTATCAGAGTTTATGAGATGGTCTGCAAGGCCTACGACCCTTCTTTATCCATTAAATCATTCCTGCATATGTTTAGCGTGATGGGACCGCGCGGAAGCTGGACGCTGTTGCGAAGCAAAGTGAAGTTCTGTGAGTCTTATTGCGTAACAGTTTAAACATTGGCAGAGATTTTTGAGCTGATGCAGGAAGGAATCTGGTTAAAGCAGTGATTCTTCCTGTCAATTGTTGTAGTTCCTTTACGTTTCGCGGGCTAGTCATATTGAGTATGGTTTCGCATTTATCAGGATTAGCTTTTATCCCGCGATGTGTGAGCATGAATCCTAAGAATTTTCAAGCAGGCACGCCAAATGCGCATTTGGCAGGATTAAGCCGTAACCTTCTCCAAATCTTGAGGATGTTGTGAAGTAGTCATCGTTTTGACTATCATATCATAAATGTATACTTCATGCATTTGTCCAATTTGTCGATTGAAAACTTTGTTCATCATGCGTTGATAAGTGGCCCCAGCATTCTTGAGACCAAACGACATCATGTTAGAGCAATAGGTAGCTTTTTCAGTGATAAAGGTTGTGGCTTCCTCATCTGGTGTGAACATCGGAATCTGATTGTATCCTGAATATGCATCCATGAAGGATAGGATTTGGTATCCTGCAGAATTATCAACCAGTTTATCGATGGTAGGAAATGGATAAAAGTCTTTTGGACAATATTTATTGAGGTTTGTGTAATCAGTACACATGCGCCACTTTCCGTTGGGTTTTTTGACTAGTACGACATTGGAAAGCCAAGTAGAGTATGTGATTTCTCTGATATTCCTGCCTCAAGCAATTTTGCTACTTCAGATTCAACCGCCTGTTGTTTCTCTGGAGAGATTTTGCATTTTTTATGCGCGATAGGTTTTGCTTTGGGATCCTGGGTTAAATGATGACATATTATTTCTGGGTCTATCCCTGGCATGTCGACGGCTGTCCAAGCAAAAAGGTCTTTGTTATTTTGCAATACTGCTATCAACGCGCTTTTCTCATCTTTTGGGAAGTTCCGTCCAATTTTGGTGGTGTTCTCAGGGTGGGGACCTATTTGGAGGTTTTCCAACTCCCCATCTAGTTGAGGACGAGTATCGCGCGGATCGTCACGCATGTCGAGATCAGTCATATTCACTGATGCTTTGCCTTTGTCATCAGGTTGTACTGGTGTTTTGGCTTTTAGACTGGTGTTATAGCAGCTACGCGCTATTTTCTGGTCGCCTCTGATAGCAACCACCGTGCCAGACTTATCGCGGAATTTCATTAGAAGGTGAGGCATAGAAATGATTGCCTTTAGTGCGGCAATGGTGGGTCTTCCTAGAATGATGTTATATGCAGATGCATACTCCATGACATAAAATTTGACTTTAATAGTTCGAGATAAAGGCGTATTTCCAAAAGTGACCCACATCTCAATGGTGCCTTTAGGCTGTACTCATTCTCCGGCGAAGCCAATTAGGTCCGAACATCCATGAAGGAGATGTTCCTCTGGGATGTGCATCACGCAAGAAACATCCCAGAATATAATATCAGCTGAACTACCATTATCAATCATAATATGTTTTACCTGGAGATTAGCCATGCATGCTGAGATTACTAGTGGATCATCATGGTCTAGTATGATGTTGCTATAGTCATCATCGTCAAAACTTATGGCCTGTCTTTGATCGCGAGAGGTTGATGGGCGTGCATGATTGCACACCGTCATGACTGACTTCAGATGTTTTTTTGGTTGAGATTTGGTCGCACCTCCTCCCGCTGATCCACCAGCAATAGTGGCTAAAACACCTGCCGCGTTATTGGGCAAGCCATCGCGTTGTTGCCGCGCGGCTTGTTGTCTGTTGCGCGGTGGAGTATCCTGACGTCTATCAGTTGTTGTTGTCCTTTCATTTCGTCGATCATTGTTTTGGAGTGGTCTATAGTTTCTCCTGGAACGCCCCCTTGTTCATTGGGGCTAAGGTCATGACCTGGGCTTCTATCGCGCCTTCTCTGCGCCTTATATTCCCTACAACTGAAAATGAATTTCTGAAATTTCCCTTTGTCTGGAATTGCTCCAGATGTTCTTGGGGTCTCCCTTGCCATTATATTTTTCTGTTGTAATCTTGATATCTCGAGGAATTGGGATGATCATTATGCAAGGGACGAATGGATGAATAATTCGAGAAAATGTCCTTGAATTACCATGAGAATTTTCGTTCTCAAGAGTATCTTTTTCACCTTTCTTGTTTTTGTGACCAGATGGTCCTGGGTTACCAGTTGATTTTTCATGAGGTGGTTCACTTTCATCGGAATTCTCTGGAACTTTCTCCTTCTTAGGATCCTTTTCTTTTTCTTTTCCCTTTTCTTGGTTTTTCTCTTTGTTCTTTTGAGCTTTTCTCAATCGAGCTAAATCTCGATTTTGCTGGGCGATTCTCTTGTTTTGTTATGTGATGAGGTCCAACAGGTGTTGGGGTGTCGGTGGGTCATCCAGGTGGATGGGAATTGGTGCCACCGATGAGGCTGATTTTTCACGGGAAGCAGGGGTCACCTTCCACTTTCCTTTGAAGCCATTTTGGGATTTGCTCCGAGTGTCAACCATGTTTTTAGAGAAAAAGGTGGGAAATAACAGGTGATACCCATAGACGGCGCCAATGATCAGACCAAATACGGTATGAACTATCCAAAACGTATCAAGCCCAATCACACACGGTTGAGACTCCTTCAGAGGTTTATGGCCTGGGCCAAATATTGATGTTTAATATAAGGCTTGAGCCGTTTGTCCTTCACGATGCACCAAATGGGGGGGGGGGGTACCTGCGAAGACACTCTGATGCTTAAGTCAGTATCAGAGGCAGGTGTATTATGTGGTGAAAGTAAGGGATGATCATACCTTGGTGGTATATTGTGTGTTTAAATAGTAGTTGTGATGCTGCCTTTGTGAAGGGGGTTTGGCCTTTGAGTGGCCAGCCTTGGGCTGCAAGTTAGTCAGGAGACCTGGGTAGCCTTATCTTCCTTAGTGCCTAGTAGTAGAGTGGCGGCAAGATGGAGCTGTCCATTGTTTACTGGAGTTAAAATGCGGTGGAGCTGCCTTGGGCTTTAAGTTTACTTCCCATAGAAGGCTTCATATGTGATGTGGGAAATGTAGGCCGCGATGAGGGCATCGCATTTTGTGTACCATGATGAGGGCATCGCGTCTTGTGTGCCGCGATGAGGGCATCGCGTCAGAGCTCGTTCCTTATGCTTTGTTTTGGACCTTTGCTGGGCTTGGTCTTTCATGTGTTGATGGACCCTAGTTGGGTCTATATTTTATCCAGATCACATAGGAAATCTTCAGTCAAGATATTTCATCAAAACACCGAGAGAGTTCAAAGTTTTTTTTTTGTTTAGGGAATATACTTGGGAGTTCAAAGTTTACTCTACACAATGGAACACTAAAAAGCTTTGTTATGGTGATCAGCAATATGAACGGAGAATATGTACTTTCAGTCGTCGTTGAGTCCGTTATAGGACCCGCATTAAGTGTTGGGTTCAGATCCCTCGCGATATTGACCATACTATCCCTTTTTAGAATATAATATACTTGAATGTCACGGATTCAAATTTTTTTTCCAAACTGTCACGGTACCATTGCCGCTGAGGTAGTCAGCTATTATGGATGGGACACGTGTCACGTCCCCAGTGGCTGGAAGGTCTGATTGCACCAAAGTAGCTGACTACCTCAGCTACTTTGGGTTAAATGAGTTGCATGTCCAGCCATTGGGGACGTGACACATGTCCCGTCCATAGTAGCTGACTACCTCAGCGACTATGGTATGTGGCAGTTTTGAAAAAAAACTCTACTCTGTGACATTCAGGTATATTATATTAAAAAAGGTGGTAAAATGGTCAATGTCTCTAACCGGAAAGTATTCCTTAGCTTCTATTAAGTCATACCTCACCTAGTAAGTTTGGTAAAATATAGTAAGCTCGGGCTAAAAATTTAGGAAATGGATCCTCTAATGTGAGAAAAAACATGACATGGTCATGTGAGAAGATCACAACCATACAAAGTTAAATCAATGGTTATGATTTTTTAACTACTTATTTTACTATTTATTCTCTCTCCTCTTTTATTACCATTGATCCACCTTTATATGGTTATGATTTTCCCTCTTTATCATGTCATGTGATTTTTCACATCAGAGTATCCGGATCCAAAAATTTATTCAAAAAAATGCTATAGGTCACGTTTTACAAGGGCTGATATATATATATATATATATATATATATATATATATATATATATATATATATATATATATATATATATATATATATATACCGGTAGGTCAATTTATATTATACTATTTATTTTAAATAAAATAATTATTTAAATATTTTTAAATAATAAAATAAGAGTATTTTTGACTTCAGTATAAAAATAAGAAGTCTTACTCCATATTACAATTGTTGATCACCGTCACAATTCATTAAGAATTAATAATTAATTAATAAATATAATTTAATAATTCATAATTGTATTATGCACGAACGACTAAAATTAACAATAATATTTTTTATTTTTATACTAAATTTAAAATATCCTTTTATCTTATTTCATTTTAATTCTTGATGGACTCATAATACTTGATAGACTTAATTAGACTAATAGGTCAGGCCAGACATTTTCAAAATATATGTCATATTAGTCCTATAATTTTGTTTATATTAAACTAATAAATCATATCAATTTCAAAATATTTTATATATATCTAATTTGTTTAAATCAAAATCTAACTTATTTGCATAGCTACTTCTGTCGTGTACGGAAAAGACATTATATCAACATTACACAACTTATGTGTACGTGAAAATCTCTAAAGAAATCAAAGTCATAGCCTGTATAATGTACATAAACCCTATCCATTCATTCTAATTATATATTAAACGAAATCTCTCTTTTACTAATAATGAAATTTTCTAATGATCTTTTGCGTCATGAAATTAAAAAAAAAAAAAAAAACAGAGAAATAATACTAATAAATATGTTTTATCTTACCCTTCTCACATGTCACGAATTGAAAAGATCGTACAAGCGAAAATTTATAATGGATGACAAAAATATTAAATAATGACATTTGAATAATATGATATAAAATATTATGTATGAATATTTTTTTATTTTTTTTGTGTCCATGATCTTTGCTCCTTAATCTATTTCCAATTTACCAACATGTTAATTAAGTTCGTCATTAATTATAATGAAAATGCTTGAGAAACCACAATTAATTAAGTCATGTGTTTTTTTTTTTTTAGAATTATTCTTTGTTCTTCTGTTCTTGAATATGGAAATGCATAGTCAAATTGGTTAAGAATTCACTACAGGGAACTTGGGAAACAGTAACAATTTTGTTATCAGACTGCTACATTAACAGTAAATTTCCCCAGAATGTCACGTGAGATAATTCGCTACATTGTATAGCAAAATATGCTTACAAATAATTCGCTACACAGTGTAGCGAATTATGCCACGTGAGAATGTACGGTCAGTAAGAATGACACGTGTCAAGCAGGTTGTAATTTGCTACATTGTGTAGCAAATTATGTTCCCAAATGATTTTTTGACACGTGACACACTTTCGCAGGAAAAAACTGACGTGTCATATTCGCTACCACTGGTAGCGAATTTGGTCTACAATATGACCACGTGTCACGAAATTATTGGCCACAAAATTCGCTACCAGTGATAGCGAATTATGACACGTGGCAGTTTAGTAAAAAAATACAGTTCGCGTGATATTTGGGTAAAGTTTTTGACAAAATATGACATTTTGGTCACTGTTGCTTCCGGTTAAGTCATCTGTCATATTTAAACTCTAAATACAAATAACAAATTTTATATTTATTTTGGTACAAATGGAATAAATGTTTGCTATAGTAAATTGCGAGGCAAATGGAGGAAATAAGTTGGAAGAACTGCCTTATATACGTTTTTTTTTTAAATAAAAATTAAATTTGAACTGGATTGGTTGGATTTATAAAGAATCGATTACAAAATAAATGGACTTTATATATGCCTTAAAAGTTGCAATCCAGTCTTTTGTTAGTAGTATAAAATTTCAATCTTAATTAATTATAATTTTTAATTGGGAATTTATTTTCACGATAAAATACCTTAAGAACAATTTATTTATTTTTTGGTTGAAACACTGTAAGAACAATTAATTATTATCAAAACAAACAAAGTTGTAACATATTTTTCATATATATCTCGGCCAGCCACCAAACCCTAGAGCCGGGCTATATAAGGCAGGTAAAGCAGAGCAGTAAGGTACACATTTTCTAATCCTAAACACTATAGATCACACACACACCTTGAAGGCATACGCCTAGGTCAGTGTCAGTGATCCACGTTCCTCCCAGATACCTAATCTATAGGCATCTAGAGAGAAACACTTGTATCCAAGATCAATCATCCAACCTACGTTGGACACATCTGCCAACAGGCAGAACATTGGCGCCGTCTGTGGGAATCGAACCCACGAATTATCAAAAAGAGCAATGGTGAGAGCCACAAGGAGTGGTTTCCGTCCCCCTCTGACATCCAATCAGGAGGAGGATCGGGAAGCAGCACTCCAGCCTGCAGATCCAGATCCGGATGCCGTGCACATTAGTGAGGTACACTCCGACTCCGAATCCACTCCAGCCTGTAACCCTGATGCGCCATATATGCAGGGGTTGCAGCCCATCGATGAACCTGGCCGACAAGGCCCGAATCTGGCCATGGATGCCCTCCTGCGCCGGATGGAGGAGTGGGAGCGCCGGAGCGAGCTGCAGAGACAGGCGGATGCGAGGCAGATCCACGAACTAGAGGCCCGGATCCGGCAGATGACTAGCCCAGATCCAGTCAGAGCTGTTGATCGCGTAGTCACAGATCTACGCCGTTCAAACCCTCGCATAGAAGATCGGCAACCGGTGGAGATTGCCCCTACCGGAATCCCTATGAACCCAAATTCAACAATGGGGGTACCGAGATTCGGCCTGCAAAGACCACGGCAAGTGGAGCAAGCAGATCTGGGTCTTAACCAGACGACTCGGATGCCTAGGCATTTAAATACACAAGATGGGCAAGCAAGTGGCGACGCGGCTGCAATGCACCGACCCCTGCAACGCAGCCCGGATAACGTTGCCGGAATATACAGGAGGAAATACAACAGGGGGTTGTACAATGACAGTCCCTTCTCAAATGAAATAGTGGAGGCTCCCTATCCAGACAACTTAAACCTATCCGAACTGATCAAATATGATGGCACCCAAGATCCGCAGGTGCATCTGGATGCATTTGACACGGCTATGTATATCAAGGGCATCGAAGAGCCTTTGATTACTAGGCTCTTTGCAACAACATTAACGGGGGCGGCACAAACATGGTTTTCATCCTTACCGGCGGGGTCCATCCGATCTTTCGAAGAATTCGGAGGGCGATTCTTGTTGAACTTTGCCACCAGCAAGAAACAACCAAAATCAGAATTTGCCTTGGGCAAAATCAAACAGCAATCCGGAGAGACACTGCAAAGGTACCTCGATCGATTCAAACTTGCTGCCCTACAGGTGCCTGGATTATCCGAAAATGTTCATTTACATCTGGTGATTGCCGGCCTACATGGGAGCTCTAGACTGGCAAAGTCGATCTATAAGGACCCACCCCGGACCTTGGTCGAATTCAACACGCGTTCTAAGAAATACTTAGAACTCGAACAGATGGAGCTAGAGAATGTTGACCAGAAACATCATCCGGGTCAATCAGATAAGCCGGGGCCCAGAAAGCCAGGAGACTCGCGGGGGAAAAAGCCAGAAGAACGGTTCCCAACTCGAGGGCGGTATGAGAAATATGCTCCATTGAACGCTCCTCGATCGCAGATTTGGCGTGAGGTGGCCTCCACCGAAATGAAGACCGTTGAAAAACCCCGGCCATTACAGCATCCAGCCGGCCTGGACCAATCACGGTACTGTGCATTCCATGACGGCCCAGGGCATTCTACAGATGAATGCTGGGACCTTCGGGATGCCATTGAGAAATATATCCGGGAAGGAAAATTGCGTCAATACCTCATCCGCACTCAGGGATGGAGAAATCGGAAGAGGAGAGGAGGCAAATTTGTCAATCAGTCTAATGAGAATAAAAAATTTAAAGAGGACAATCGCAGCAATAAGCAAGCTCGCGATGATGACGAATTCCAGGAGCCGGAATTCGAATGCAATGTTATCAGTGGCGCGTTTGGTGGAGGCGGCGATACTATGAATGCCCGGCGAAAGTACCTCAGGGAGGTGCTCTCCATCAGAGAGCGTCCTAGGTTCAAAGAAGAAGAGCCAGAACCACCGTTACTATATTTCACAAGGAAAGAATTGGACGACGTGATACCAGGCCACGTAGACGGGTTGGTCATCACTGGGACGTTGGTGAACTGCAAGGTCAAAAAAATCTTCTTAGATAATGGAAGCTGCGCTGACGTCATCCTATGGCAGGCCTTTAAAAAAATGAATCTTGACGAAGAAGATCTCAGGCCCTGTAACACAGCCTTAATTGCTTTTAATGGGCAAGACACCATACCCAAAGGGTACATTGATTTGCGGTTGACATTAGGCACCAAGGAGGCATACAGATCTGAAAGGGTGAGATTCATCGTGGCCGACTTCCCTTCGGAGTACAACATGATCCTGGGGAGGCCGACCATCCATGATTGGGACATGTTGGTGTCCACCAAGCACCAAAAGCTCAAAATGATTTCTAAACAAGGTACGGTGCTCACTATAGCTGGAGACCAGAAGGAGTCTAGAGACTGCTATTTCAGATCTGTTCGAATGGTGACAAGGGATCCCAGCATTTCTACTGGAATCAGCCAGCCTGGTAACAAACCCCCTCCACACAGGTCGGTTAACATGGTCGACTTCGATATGCGAGATGAGGAGCAGATGCCGCGACCAGAACCAGAGGGTGAGCTGGAAACTATAAATATTGGAGAACCGGGGCAGGTCACTAAAATAGGCAAGGACCTAGACACAGTCGACAAGCAGAGCCTGGTTGCGTGTCTTGGCCGTAACCACGATGTTTTCGCGTGGAGGTCATCTGACATCCCCGGGGTGGACCCGAGTTTTTGTTGCCACAAACTTTCTGTATATCCGGGATCAAAGCCGGTAGCCCAAAAGAAGCGAAATCTCAGCTCGGAGCGACGTCAAGTGCTGGAAGATCATGTAAAAGAACTGCTAGAAGCAGGGTTCATTAGAGAGATACAATATACGACTTGGTTATCTAATGTGGTGATGGTAAAGAAGCCAAGCGGGAAATGGCGAGTGTGCACCGACTACACAGACCTAAATAAGGTATGTCCTAAAGATGCATACCCAATGCCGAACATTGATCAACTGGTCGACAGCTCATCTGGTTTCCGGATGCTGTCCTTTATGGACGCATACTCCGGTTACAACCAAATCCCATTACATCCTGATGACCAGGAAAAAACTGCATTTATTGCTGAGAAAGCCAATTACTGCTATAACGTCATGCCATTCGGACTGAAAAATTCCGGAGCCACGTATCAGAGGATGATGAACCAGGTCTTCTCGGATCAGTTGGGTAAAAACGTGGAGGTATACATTGATGATATGATTGTCAAATCAGCCGGCATGGAAGCACATATTCAGGACTTGGAACAAACATTTGGCAAGTTACGACAACACCGCATCCGTTTGAATCCAGCAAAGTGTGCTTTTGGAGTTTTTGCAGGAAAATTTCTGGGCTTCATGTTAACACACCGGGGTATAGAAGCCAACCCGGATAAATGTGGAGCCATATTGCAGATGACGGCCCCGAAAAGTAAGAAAGAAATACAGCAATTGACTGGAAGGCTGGCATCCCTCACCCGTTTCTTACCTCGGTCAGCGGAGACAGCCCTTCCTTTCTTTAAACTGCTGCGAAAGGAAGTGCAGTACGGATGGAGTACAGATTGCGAAGTCGCATTCCAGGAGATTAAGAGGAGATTATCTTCTCCACCCATTCTGGCCAAACCCAAAGAACAAGAAACTTTAATCCTTTACTTATCAGTTGGGGAGTTGGCGGTCAGCTCGGTCCTGGTGCGAGAAGACGATGAAGGCCAACAACCCATCTACTTTGTAAGCCGACTCTTACAAGGAGCCGAACTGCGGTACCAGCGGTTAGAAAAGATAGCTTTTGCACTCCTCACTTCAGCCCGCCGACTTCGACCATACTTCCAGGCTCACAAAATCCTGGTTCGGTCCGATTTCCCAATCCGACAGATACTGCACAAGCCGGACTTAGCAGGCAGAATGATGAGCTGGGCCATCGAACTATCCGCGTTCGACATCACATTTGAGAACCGAAAGGCAATCAAATCACAAGCTCTGGCCGACTTTGTCCGCGAATTAACCTCGGCACCACATATCTCTCCTGATAATTTGGATAAATGGACCATATATGTGGATGGATCCTCTAATTCAAAAGGAAGTGGAGCCGGGGTCATTATAGAGAATCCGGACGGAGTAGCGGTTGAATATTCCATGAAAATGGACTTTGAGACCTCGAACAATCAGGCGGAGTATGAAGCCTTCATAGCCGGCTTGCTCCAGGCTAAAGAGCTTGGAGCCCGGAAGGTCAGAATCTGCAGTGATTCCCAGTTGGTCACTTCGCAGGTCGAGGGCAACTATCAGGCAAAGGGACCCTTGTTGGTGAAATATTTGGAGCATGTCAAGCAGGTAATGGCACACTTTGAGGAGGTGGAAATCAGCCACATCCCAAGGAACGCAAATAACAGGGCGGACATATTATCCAAGCTCGCCAGTACGAAAGGATGGGGCAATTACAGAACCGTCATAGAGCAGAATATTCCCGAGCCGACCTGCATGATGCACATCTCACAGGTAGACGATTGGCGTAGCAACATAATTGCATACCTTGATGGGGGTACTGTGCCCGAAGAAAAAGCTGCGGCCAGGAAACTCATCCGGGATGCCGCATCATATACCTTACTTGAAGGGCAGTTGTATAAAAAGGGGATCTCAACTCCCCTACTCAAATGTGTCAACTCAGATAGAGCACAGTATGTTTTATCCGAAATACATGAAGGGATTAACGGCCAGCATGTCGGTGGGAAAGCCTTGGCTCGGAAGGCACTTCGTGCCGGCTACTTCTGGCCGTCCATGGCAAAGGATGCAAAGGATCACGTACAACGATGTGACGAATGCCAGAGGCATGGTAAAAACCTCTTGGCCCCACCTGAGGAGCTGAACTTTATTACGGCTCCATGGCCGTTCTACAAATGGGGAATGGACATTCTGGGGCCGTTTACAGCAGCAGAGGGTCAGCTTAAATGGTTGATAGTCGCCATTGATTACTTCACCAAGTGGATCGAGGCAGAGCCAATTGCTTCCATTACCTCGGCCCGAATACAGCGTTTCTTAGAAAGAAACGTAGTATGCCGTTTTGGTATCCCGGCGGAAATTGTAACGGATAACGGCACCCAGTTCACTAGCAAAGGGTTTCAAAACCTTATGGCTGGGTTCCATATTCGGCACAGATTTGCCTCGGTGGAACACCCTCAGACTAATGGGCAGGCTGAAGCAGCTAACAAGGTTATAGTTGAAGGCTTACGCCGACGTATGGAGCAATCCGCTAAAGGTAAGTGGGTAGAAGAGCTCTACTACGTGCTTTGGGGGTACAGAACCACGGTTCAAACCTCGGTGGGCGAATCTCCCTTCAAACTCACATATGGATGTGAGGCCATGATCCCAGTGGAGTTAGGGGAACCATCTTGGAGAAGAGTTCAAACTCTTACGCAAACAGAAAAGGATAATAATGATAAGGTGGCGGTTGAGCTTGACCTAATAGAAGAAATCCGAACTATGGCGTACTGCAGAAACTACGCGGCCAAGCAACTGGTGGCTAACCGGTTCAATAAAAAGGTGCGACCTCGGTCATTTGAAGCTGAGGAGTTAGTCCTGCGAAGGGCGGATATAGGAGGGCGAAACGCGTCACAAGGAAAATTAGCCCCAAGATGGGAAGGACCGTTCAGAGTCAAAAACAAATTGTCCAAAGGAGCTTACGTGCTAGAAACTCTGAAAGGAAAGCAGGTGGCGAGGACATGGAATGCAGATAAGTTGAAAAAATATTACAGTTAAATCAAATGTCTTGCTTGCACAATGCAAAAACGATGTTTTCTTTTATAACTTTGTAATTCAATAAATTCCGCATTTCTATTATTTATAAGTTGTGTCCAACTTTGATAATTTATGCAATGAATGCACATTCCGACGTCTGGAAACCAGCGTTGCAAGAAATTGAACCCGCCGTTGCAAAAAAGAAACTCGGTTGAGTGTTCATTTCTGAACTAGAATCCGAGCTTCACAATCCCATGTTAAATGGGAAGTTCTGAATTCTAGATTAAAATCCGAAGTTATGGGAACCCAGCCGGCCAAATAGGCCAGAGCCGAGCGTTCTAACCCGGGTTAACAAATCGAACCCGCCAACTTGGTTGAGAGTTCGAATATAAATTGAATCCGCGATAGATGAACCCGTTGGAAGTTCAAAATACGCGAAGAAAAGAACTAGGCCCGGGTGTTTGAACCCGCCTTGCCTAAAGGGCAAGGTTGAGAGTGCTAACCTTGGCCCATTTATGGAAAATGGGAAATTGTGCTGAGGGGACGCCCTCGCACGTTATCTCGGCTAAATTCAAAATCCGGCAACAAAACTCGAAACATACGAGACGGATATTGCAATTAAAACAGATAAACTACACAATTAATTCTATTTTTGAATTAATATCAAATTAGACCAAAAAGTGTTTATACAAAAAAAAAAAAGCCGGGATGACAACGGCATATTACAAATTACGGGGTATTCCCCCTCAAATTTGGCTGAGAGCCGGAATCCGGCTGCCGATCTTCCTCCTCCAAGACAGGGACAAAACCTTCCCCATCCGCTGCAATTGGCTCCTCGGCTGCCGAGTGGAAAATTCCGCCGCTAATGTAGCCATAGCAATCCAGCTGATCCAGGTTAAGAGACGCTTCAGGGTTAAAAAATTTAACCTGGTTCACCGCATTGTTGAAAGCGGAACCAACAGCATTTTCAAGTACAGTCTGGCTTTGATCATAATCAGCCTGCAACTCCTCCTGCTGCGCCCTCAGCTGTTTAAGTTGAGAGGCCATCTCCTCATGCGCAGCCTCCGCCTTTGACAGCATGGATAGCTTGGCTTTGACAAACCTTAGTATGGCATCCTTGCCACTTTCCACTCCGCAGCAATCCGAGATAGCATTCAAGTCGGCTTGCGAATTTTTCACTGACAGACTGAGCTTGGCCACATCAGACTTCAGAACTTGATTTTCCTGCCTTAGCTCGGCTAGCTGACTCTGCATGTTATCCTTCTCGGATAGAATTTCGGAGTGCTTCTCGAGCAGGAGGGAGTACGGTTTCATCAAGGAAGCCGCCTTGAAAAGATATTGCTCGGCTTTCTGCAGCTCGTCCGCTTCGGCCTTCGAAGGAGCAGGAGAGCCATAGAAGGAAGGTGGAGCGCGGGTCACGCCACGCAGCTCGGCAGTGACCCCCATCTCCCATAATGAACCCCTCCTTAAGCCAGCAGGCAGGGGAGAGGGTGGGGCGCTACCCCTTGCAACAGATACCACGGCCCGGGTGGTGCCGCCAGTAGTAAGGGGGGTCTCCTCTGGTTCCCCATCCAACCAGTTCTCACCATCATTGGTCAGATCCAAGATGGAGGTGCCATGATGGGGCTCAGGGTTGGATGAACCCGCACCCAGGGAAGGAGCAGCAACCTTCGTTTTCTTTGGGGGGGGGACGGGCTACACCCTTGCCCCGCAAAACCCGGCAATAATCAGGCACGTCATCCGAGCTGGGGTTCATGGTTAAACCTGGCAAATAAAAGAAGCAAGGTTACCAGCATAATCAAGGACATATCAGACTCCAAAGCAGGATAAAAACGACAAGTAAATGAAAAAGGAAAAAAGAAAACAATGTTGAAAAGCATACTGGGCTGATCGCTTGCAACATAGGACTTAGCAACCAAGGACGCAGCACTCATATGACCCTGGGTATGGATATGGGTTAGCAAGGTCTTGACATTGAGCTTCTCCTCGGTAGATAAGGGCAGCCTGTAATCAGCCGACTTGCGAAGGTAATGTTGATGGGACCAATATAATGGGAATTTCCCCTCATCTTTTTCCCCAACAAACCACGGCTTCTCACCGGCCTCGGCCACGACCTTGAAGTACGCGCCTTTGAAGTTTTTGAAGGAGTCACTGTATACAGAAAACAACCTCCTAGACGGCTTACTAATACGACCCCGGATGCTGGCCCAACCCTTCAACTTGGGAGGTTCAGAACCGGAGCGTGGGGTATAAATATTAAAAAAATACATAAACAGGGCAACGGAACAGTTAACGGACAAGGATACGCAGAGTTGCTCGAAGGCAACAATATATGCCCATCCGTTAGGGTGAATTTGAGTGGGAGCTAAAAGGAAATGGTTTAGAAGACATATAATAAAGGGGGAAAAAGGAAAGCGAATACCGATCTTTGTGATCAAATCTCGGTAAAAGAAGAAAAAGGGAGGCTCTTGCGGATTCCGACCTGAGCACACTGGCTCATCCTCCGCTGGGCAGAAGGTATTAAAACCTATCGGGTTACCAATGGGTAACCCGGATATTTCCTCTGTGGTCAGGGAGGACCTAAAACTAAGGACTTCCTGGGTCACCCAGGGAAATTGCCGGCGCAGACTGACACCCACCGGGGCAGAACCTTCTTCAACTACTGCAACCTCGGCTTCCAGCTCGTGATTAGATGAGGTAGTCTCCACGTTGAGTTCTGCAGAAGGGGACTCCATAAGAACCTAGAACAGCAAAATGGGTGGATTAAAAACAACAAAAGAAGCAAAGTACACGCACCTGAGTTAAATAAACTACAGTGTGAAGAGCTCGAAGAACTATCTGAAGAGGTCATGGGAACTGAAGTTCTAAGTCCGACATGGTGAGAACAACTGCCTAAGACTAGGTTCGCCATGAAGTCATTACCATTCCCAATAAATTGCGCGCTGAGATGAACGCAATTGAAGCACGGATTTGGATTCTGGGAAAGGGAGGTCGATGGTAGGGGCTGAACAGAGGACGGATTCAAGGAAACTTGATCTCGGGGACCAGTGATGAGAAAGGAAGACGACCTAGGTCTATCATCTAAGGAAAGGTTGGCGCTCGTGGGCGTACAGCCCGCGGTACGGTTAGAAGGCAAGGACCGACCTCGCCTCGAGGATCGAGACCGCCCTTGACCACTGGGACGAGATCCCACTGGTGGACAGCGTCCAGAGCCAGAAACACGACGACGACGCTCGGGCCTAGAAGCCGGCAGCCGACGTCCACGGCTAGAAGAGGCACCTTGGCCTCGAATCACCTCCTCCTCAGTAGCTCTAGCTTCCTCCTCTGCCAAGATTTCGTCACTCCGGCCGAAAACACGAGGACAAGTGGCCCTCCTATACTCATAAGGAATTCCCTTATCCATATTGGAAACTTTTCCAGACAAGAGCAACAAACGCCAACCAGCGACAGTAAGAAAACTGAATGTAAAGAGGACGAATGCGAATGCAGACTAAATGCGGTAATGAAAGCAATAACCACAGGAATGCAAGCAACAAGCAGTAATGGAAGGCAAGGAGATAAAAAAGGTCAGAAAACTCATACTTACAGAGCAAGTGACGCTAAAGTACCGAACGGAGAAGATTGATGCTTCCAGAAAACCTCGAAACACAAATGTCACAAATCGCAAGTGAAGTAACGAAAGAAGCAGAAGGTGAAGAAAGGGGGGGAAACGTCAGTAAAATAGGAAGAGGGGAGAAGTTCAAGAGATATGACCCGCGAAAACGAAAAGGCAGGGGTAAAAGCGTAAATGCAAAAGCAAAAAGCACCTGACAAGACAAAACGATTGATATCTGTACAGTCGCAGTCGCATTAAATGCCAAGACGGCGCACAGATAATCAAACGATACGCATCATGATGGCTTGAAACACGTGGAGGATGACCGCAAGATGAAAGACTGGCATGTGAATTCATATCGGCTATACAGCCGAGATGTCTCAGGTCAGATGATTAACGCAACTCGGCAGCCAGATAACTCAGCCTACCGAGCTGGGGGGCAACTGTTATGGGCTAGACCTAGGCCCACTATGCACCTCGGCCCGAAGCCCACATTGCACCTCGGCCAGCCACCAAACCCTAGAGCCGGGCTATATAAGGCAGGTAAAGCAGAGCAGTAAGGTACACATTTTCTAATCCTAAACACTATAGATCACACACACACCTTGAAGGCATACGCCTAGGTCAGTGTCAGTGATCCACGTTCCTCCCAGATACCTAATCTATAGGCATCTAGAGAGAAACACTTGTATCCAAGATCAATCATCCAACCTACGTTGGACACATCTGCCAATAGATGACTGGCCTGTTATGGCGTATAAGATCAACTGTGGCGATTGGGCCTTACTGTTACGTTTGGACTCTGCTGGGACGATTGGGCCCTTCTGTGACGGTTGGGCCATCCAGAATAATTTCATTCTTAAAAGAATCATGTGTTAGTTCCTATTAAATCTTTTTCCTCAATTACGCACACAGGACGTGTGGCAGGGAGCGAGAGAGTGAGAGAAAATCAGAGAAAAAAAATAGTAAGATAAAGCGATGGCAGAATGCGCATTGCACGCGGAGAAAAGCATTTCAGTAATTAAGGAAATGTATAAGGGTATATAAGTACTTTGCTACTACTCTTCTTATCCAGATCTATTTCTTGATATCAACGCCCACCACATCAACACGTGTTTAATGTATAAATCAAAGAAGTGTATCTCCCACGTGGGAAAGTAGTTATCCTACTTGATCATAATTATTCATTTAAAAATTATATACTTTTTTCTTTATTATCTCACTTGATCATAATTATTTATTTAAAAATTATATATATATTTTTTTATTATCTCATCATTAATGAGTACTTGTATCAAATAATATAACCTCGATTTCTATCTTTATACATGTAATAAGTATTTATATTTAGGAGAAACAACTTCTCATTTCACGGAAAAAGTTTTTTTTTACAGCCGAGAGAGTTTTTTGGTGGGGCCCATTGATTGTTTTGAAAAAAACAAAATAAAAAATATATCACACATTCCAATGCTTTGCTATGTGAGTGCTGCACCAAAAAAACTTCCCATTTAAAGAAGAAGTTGTTTACCCTTATATTTATCCTGGATTTCATTTTCTCATTTTCGATTTTCGGTTGAGGAGAGCTATCCAATTTTTTATAGATAATTTTTTTCTTAACTAAATGAAAAAAAATCATAATCAAAAAGGAAAAATACATCTCACAAAACTATTTTTCCACA